>JAODAL010017253.1:0-78316 GCA_025379985.1 Phyllomedusa bahiana | reverse complement strand
ACGGGTTTATTGGCCGCCTGTCCCGGGAAAAGCCAACCCCAAAAAACTTCATGATTTTCCATTGTTTAACCCTTTCTTCAGACAGAGAATGATAAGCGATTTTAATCCTGTACGAAACCATCTTACTTCTTAAAAATTGCGCATCTTTTTTTCACAAGGATGGCCATTTTATCTGAGATGTCTTTTTAAGGAGAAAAGCTTGGGATTTCATAATTATACATATAACACAATATTGATTCAAACCTCTCTACCTTCACACATCGATTATTGTTTGATCTTCACTGCTGTCCTCCTCAACGGTCTTGGTATGCAGAGGCTGACCCCTCACAACATGACCTCCCATGCCACTCTCCACATCTATACTTTGCCGCATACCCCAAGAAGCAGGGGATATTGGCTCTTTTTTCTTCGCTGCCAGGTAGCTGCTGACTGTCCCCCTCAAATTGTTCATCCTCGCTATATAGTGGTGCTGAGCCCAGACCACATAGTAGATCTTGGCTGAGGGAACGGAGGGGACAGAGGTGGGTTGAGGATAGGTGAGGGCCCGCTGACCCCTCCGGGCCATGCCAACTAAGGGTTGTGTCTGACGTTCCCACCGATCTCGGCTGGGGTTGTCAGATGTTATCTGGGGGGAAGTGGATGACCTAGTCAACCAATCAAGAACCCTTGCGTTGCTGGTCAACACACGGCCGCTAGATGACACCGGTACTCGCCAAAAATTACCAGCTATGTAGTGTGCTAAAACGACGTGTATTTTACTGACCAAAACAGCAGAAAAACATTTAATTAACCTTCGGATATGAATTATGCTACAGGCAAAATTTCTTCTTTGGCGTTGAAAAACACCGTTTCTTTTACTGATCACAACAACAGCAGAAAAACACTTAATTAATCCTTGGATCTAAATTGCGCAAAAGAAATGAGATGCCAAAAATGATCAGCTATGTAGCATGTTAAAAGGAGGTGTATTTTACTGACCACAACAGCAGAAAAACACTTACTTAATTGACCCCTGGATCTAAATTGTCCAACACTAATGAGCGGCCAAAATTTTCCAGCTATGTAGCGTGATAAAACTACATGTATTTTACTGACCACAACAGCAGAAAAACACTTAATTAACCTTCGGATATGAATTATGCTACAGGCAAAATTTCTTCTTTGATGGTCAAAAACACTGTTTCTTTTACTGATTACAATAGCACAAAGACGTTTAAGTAGCCCTTGGATATAAATTGCGCAAAAGACATAAGCAGCCAAAAATTAACTGGTATTTAGATTGTTTAGATTGTTTCTTTAAAACTGAATAAAAACAGCAACAACAGGCTTAGAAAACCCCTTGGATATTCAATGTGTCCAGAACTGAGCAGTTTAGCATTAAAATGTATATGAGCTGCATTGGACGCACACTGGACTTCAATTTCAATACCACAAAATCAGAATTAAACGTAAGAGAAGCAGTCTCTGTTTAAAACCTGTGAAACCCCCAAAATTCACTGTATAAAAGGTCTTTCTTTTGTGTGAGATCTTTAAAATGAACCCTGCAGCAGCTACAACATGGCACAGAGAGAGGAATGTGAAACTCCCAGCGTCGAGCCGGACTTATATAGTGCGGTGACGTCACAGAATACCGCAGGTCCTCTGATTGGCTTCATCTTCGGAATGTCATGCAGGCTATGCCCTTCTTCCCTCCCAAAAGTGCTTTGCCCAAGTAGCGCCATGTGCTCGCAGCCATTTTATCAATTAAAACACGCTTCGTTTCCGCGGAATCACCCCAAAACTTCGACTTCGGTCAGGATCAAAGTTTTCCTGAAATTCTAAACGAATTCCACTTCGTTAGAATCGATTCACCCATCTCTAATTGCCACTAATCCAGCCCCAACACTGCCATAGCGAAAAGGAGCGGAGGGGCATATGGAGAATTTAAAAATTTATAGTTATAATTTTATTTATATATATATATATTATATATTTTATATATTTTATATATATATATTATATATATATATTTTAATATTTATTTTTTTATATATATTTATATATAATATATTATTTATATATTATATGTGTGTTTTGTGGCGATTTATCAATACAGTCTAACTGTTAGACAGGGTAAAGTTTGACTAGACAGTCTTACAATGCGCCACAGTTATCAGTGTTGATAAAACCTGGCGAAGTGGAACTGTCTAGTTTAAGTTTGTACCTCCTATCAGTTGACTTACTTTGGCGCCCCACTCATTTTTCCAGAGCACTATAATAAAAATGAAAGAGGCGCTCTGATTGGTTACTATGAGCAACAAAGTGAGTTTTGGGACTAGACAGTATTTATACTGGGGCCCCTTTGTATCAAGAGTTCTGCAAGACAACCACCAAATAAGACCATAAGTGATGCTGTTATTCAGGAACTGTGACTCTATAGGAGAACCATCACACTTGTGCTCCGGGATATAAGATACTGTAACCACCAAGCCTGAGTGCCTCATCAGAGTAAAGTTTTTTTTTTGTTTCATCTGTTGCCTGCCTATATTATTTCTATCCCCCATGCCAACATAAGCCTTCAGGGGCTAATAACACAAGCCACACCACCTTTTTCATCGGTAAAGGCAAAAAGAACATGAGAGCATGGTGCCCTTTTGCCCTCATCATTCTCTTCCTTTAAAGTGGTTTTGACCCCCATCTAATGTTGCGTGGGGTCCCCAAAATGGGTATTTAATCACTTTTTCTAAAAATATGTGATTTAAAAAAAGTGTAGCCCCTAAGAGCTATGCTTTGCTTAGATGCCCTTAGTTTCCTGACTGTTTACATTAGCTAGACCAGGAGCTGATCTGGCCACGCTTGCGTTGTTTGCACTTATTATCTGATGGCAGGGCACATGAAGGTAGGGGGAGAACAAAGCCTGTGTCTGCTGTATAGAGAATCTGCTGGTTGTAATGTAATTTTCTGAGTAAACATGCACAGCCCTCCTCCCTCCCCCCGCAGCAGTTCGTGATTACTGCCTGCTTGGATCTTATATTTTCTCCTTAGTGGATAAGAGGGAGAAAGCAAAACCTGTAGAGCTTGTGCACAATACAGTTATCCTCTGTGGTTTAGCCAAACAATGTTTGTTCAAGTAAAGAGACTGAATGTAATCTTCGGGAGTGTGCATGGAAGGTGGTGCAATGACATCACAGACGAGGTACCGTATATACTCGAGTATAAGCCGAGTTTTTCAGCCCAAAAAATGAGCTGAAAAACTCTACCTCGGCTTATACTCGAGTCACTGTCGGCGCTCGGGTGCCGCGATGGCCCGTGGCGCCGACAGGGACGCTTCAGTTATATGCGGCTCCTCAGGGAGCACATATAACTGAAGGCCGAGTACAGTGCACAGTGTCCGGGTGCTGCGCTGGCCCGGGCACTGTCCGCGATCCCTTCACCTACATGCGACTCCTCCGGAGCGCATATAAGTGAAGGGATACCACTGCGGGGCACAGAGCGAGCGCTCCGTGCCCCGCAGTGCTCCCCGGGGCGGGCCGCAAGCAGACTCGCGGCCGCCCGCATTTTCCCGGCACAGGCAGCGTGTGTCATCACGCTGCGTGCGCGGCCTGGTGACGTCACCCGCCTGTGCCGAGAAGATGCAGGAATCGCGCGGGAGGCCGGAGCAGCGAGGAGGCGGAGCGGCGAGGGAGATGTTAAAACCCACATTCTTTTTATGGTACAGTGAGATGGTGAGAAACCTCAGACGTGAGCAGAATCAGCCAGGGGCAGCAATCTTGCCAGATGTCTATGGAAATATACTCATAAATGTGTCTTTTCAGGTTTTTCCAGGAACTCATTGTTGAACCCGAATATTCCCATAAGTCTCTATAACCCATTGAAATTCCCTTTAAATCCTATTTTTGCTGTTATGGCTAAAATTCATTTTTTTTATTAATTCCCCCGTCGATGTCAGACCAAATTCTTAGTACAATATAGGAAGGAAAAAAATCATTTCTCAAAAAGCAAAAAAGCTCAATAACTATTCTTTTTCCATTTCACATAGGGATTTCATTTAACACTTCGGCCTCAAATAGAAGTTGTACAAATACAAGTCTGCCTATAGCTAATTCTGTAGGTTCGGCACATGACAAAATTAAAGATTATTAATTGATTTCAAAGTCAAGTCAATTTCTAGTCAATTTAGTTTTTCAGTTGAAGTATTTTTTTTTCCCAGAAGATGTATAAATGCCAAGGATAATAGTGGGAAATTATATTTTTTTTAAATTAGTTTTTCGTCAAAAATTGCTCTGGATTTTGGGGACCAGCAAACAGCTTATACCACCAGAAAAAGGAGCAGGTAATTGTTATGAATACACAATACACGGGTGCCCCAAAATAGGGGAACAGCGCCCCCCGTGCAAGCACAATTGATAGGCCCTTGCTGTATAATCATTTATGATAAAGTACCACTGTTTTTCCCTTTTAAAAAAAAGACCCCCTGTGAGTGTGAGTATGAAATGTATGTGCTTGGGCCTGACAAAATATCTGTTAACTGCTGTTAAGCCCTTAATAACTGTCATTGTGCCTTATTATAATGGTCACTAAGGGGTCTCTCTTTCCATCTTTTCATGGGGGATTAGCCGACATGAGATCCCTTGGGTAAGGTATTGGCTTGGTATCTCAGTATCAGTCTGATGATAGCCATGCTCCTACTCTGTCGGGACCAGAGAAAATTTTCTGTGATCCAGGCCATTCAACCCCAGTTTATAAATCAACCACGGCTTCCTGGTAGTTTCAGTGGGAGGAGGTGTCCTCTGTCAGACCACTGGCACCTCCACAATTAAATTGCAGAGTTCCGTTGAGTTTCTATATCAGTAATGGGACCCAATGAAGGGCTCCAGATCTATGTTTACTGTGTGCCTATCAGGCCACCTCAAGTGCAAGATATAACAGGAAGCTTCTTAATTTCACACAATAGAATAAAATCCACCATACCAAAGGGAGATGGAGCAGCGGGGAGCCAGGTAAGTGATTGTTTTTGATTTTTTTAAACTGCCTATGCCTGCCTACAGCTGCCTATACCTGCCTACAGATGCCTATACCTGCCTACAGATGCCCTATACCTGCCCTACAGCCGGCCCTATACCTGCCTACAGCGGCCTATACCTGCCTACAGCCTGCCCTATACCTGCCTACAGCCTGCCCTATACCTGCCTACAGCTGCCTATACCTGCCTACAGCCTGCCCTATACCTGCCTACAGATGCCCTATACCTGCCCTACAGCCGGCCCTATACCTGCCTACAGCTGCCTATACCTGCCTACAGCTGGCCCTATACCTACCGACACCTGGCCCTATACCTGCCCTATACCTACCTACAGCTGTCTATACCTGCCTACAGTTTCCCCATAACCTGCCCTACAGCCGGCCCTATACCTGCCTACAGCTGGCCCTCTACCTGCCTACAGCCTGCCCCTTTCCTGCCTACAGCCGGCCCTATACCTGCCTACAGCCTTTCCCTATACCTGCCTACAGCCTGCCCTATACCTGCCTACAGCTGGGCCCCATACCTGCCTACAGTGCCTATAACTGCCCACAGCGGTCCTATACCCGCCTACAGCCGGCCCTTATTTCCTGCCTAACGTGGCCCTATACCTGCCTACATATGCCTATACCTGCCCTAAGCCCGGCCCTATACCTGCTACAGCTGGCCCTATACCTGCCTACAGCCTGCCCTATACCTGCCTACAGCCGGCCCTATACTGGCCCTATACCTGCCTACAGCCTGCCCTATACCTGCCTATGGGGCCATATACCTGCCTATACCTGCATATAGGGCCATATATCCGCCTATAATTGCCTATGGGGGACATTAAACTGCCTATGTAATTTTATTGGTATCCATTTTTATTTTTAAAATTTACCAGTAGCCGCTGCATTTTCTACCATAGGCTTATACTCGAGTCAATAAGTTTTCCCCGTTTTTTGGGGCAAAAGTAGGTGCCTCGGCTTATACGGTCGGCTTATACTCGAGTATATACGGTACTTTTTTTTTTTTTTTTTTAAACACAGAAACACAACGCCTCTTTTTTCAAGGCTCAAGAGGAAAGTTCAGCCTGTTAGATGAGGAAATCACTTCTTGGCAAAACCCCTTTAAGCCTTGTATTACTTTCCCCAGTAATATAGTCCTTTATGACCTCTCACAACCCAATAGCAAAAGCAATGGTACCGACCTTGCCTTGGCCCTCTCTCTTCAGAGGCTTCATGGCAGCTGCATGGTTAGCCGCTATAGCACAGTTATATTATATAGTTTGATGTTTGTTTTCTAGAAAGAAACCTACTATGGAATAATCAGAAAAAATTACATGTTAAAACCCACATTCTTTTTATGGTACAGTGAGATGGTGAGAAACCTCAGACGTGAGCAGAATCAGCCATGGGCAGCAATCTTGCCAGATGTCTATGGAAATATACTCTATAAATGATGTCTTTTCAGGATTTCCAGGAACTCATTGTTGAACCCGAATATTCCCATAAAGTCTCTATAAGCCATTGAAATTACCTTTAAATCATATTTTTGCGGTTATGGCTAAAAATTCATTTTTTTTTATTAATTCCCCGTCCGATGTCAGACAAATTCTTAGTACAATATAGGAAGGAAAAAAATCATTTCTCAAAAAGCATAAAAAGCTCAATAACTATTCTTTTTCCATTTCACATAGGGATTTCATTTAACACTTCGGCCTCAAATAGAAGTTGTACAAATACAAGTCTGCCTATAGCTAATTCTGTAGGTTCGGCACATGACAAAATTAAAGATATTAATTGATTTCAAAGTCAAGTCAATTTCTAGTCAATTTAGTTTTTCAGTTGAAGTATTTTTTTTTTCCTAGAAGATGTATAAAATGCCAAGGATAATAGTGGGAAATTATAATTTTTTTTAAATTAGTTTTTCGTCAAAATTGCTCTGGATTTTGGGCACCAGCAAACAGCTTATACCACCAGAAAAAGGAGCAGGTAATTGTATGAATACACAATACACGGGTGCACACATAGGGAACAGCGCCCCTGTGCAAGCACAATTGATAGGCCCCTTGCTGTATAATCATTTATGATAAAGTACCACTGTTTTTCTTTAACAAAAATGACCACTGTGAGTGTGAGCTATGAAATGTATGTGCTTGGGCCCTGACATATATCTGTTAACTGCTGTTAAGCCCTTAATAACTGTCATTGTGCCTTATTATAATGGTCACTAAGGGGTCTCCTTTCCATCTTTTCATGGGGGGATTAGCCGACATGAGAATCCCTTGGGTAAGGTATTGGCTTGGTAGTCTCAGTATCAGTCTGATGATAGCCATGCTCCTACTCTGTCAGGACCAGAGAAATTTTCTGTGAACCAGGCCATTCAACCCCAGTTTATAAATCAACCACGGCATCGTGGTAGTTTCAGAGGGAGGAGGTGTCCTCTGTCAGACCACTGGCACCTCCACAATTAAATTGCAGAGTTCCGTTGAGTTTCTATATCAGTAATGGGACCCAATGAAGGGCTCCAGATCTATGTTTACTGTGTGCCTATCAGGCCACCTCAAGTGCAAGATATAACAGGAAGCTTCTTAATTTCACACAATAGAATAAAATCCACCATACCAATGGGTGCAACGACATTCTCCGGATGTTCCTGATGGTCCGCTTCTCTCGCCATGGGTCTCCAAACTCTAGACCTCTGTGACTGCCGCTCATATCCCACTGCCTACGTTCCTCAGTGCCGAAGTATACTGTATACAGCTCTGGAAAAAAATAAGAGACCACTGCACAGTTTTCTAAAAATCAGCATCTCTACATGTCCGACAGCCATTCCAGTGTCAGTTGAATTCCAACCAAAGTCCACCTCAATCTACTTAATGTGCTTCTGATTAGGTGATCACCTGAACCAAATCTGATTTCATGAAGGAAAGTATAAAAAACACTGCTGTGGTCTTCACAATCCTCTTGCAATAGGACAAGCTGGATGGCAAAACAAGTGCTAGGAATAGGCCAAAAGGAAGTTGAATGAAAAAATCATGGTTATTCCACCAAATATTGATTTCCTGACTTAAAACATTAGTCTTATTGTTTCTAAATAAATATGAACTTGGTTTCTTTTTTATTATTTGAGGCCTGACAGCGCTGCTTCTTTTATATTATTTTGAAGATTTCTCAATTACTGCAAATAAATACAAAATTTTTTGCTTTGAATTTCGGAGACATGTTGTTAGTAGTTTATATAATAAAATATCAATGTACATTTTTCTCAAAAATACATACCATTGAAGAGAAAAATCAGAGAAACTGAAAATTTTGCAGCGGTCTCTTAATTTTTTTCCAGAGCTGTACAATATATATATATATATATATATATATATATATATATATATATATATATATATATATATACATATATATGTACTACACTGCCTTTTGCTTACTACTTACGATCTACTACTTCCTATGTAGCCCGCTTTACATCTACACATGTCTCTTGACAAAGGCTTCTGCCAAAACATCGATAGATAACTGACATCTCTAACTTTTTACGATTAATAATCAACCTAATTGGGACATTTGTTTGTGATTTTTTCTTATGTAATAATCAGGACACAGTATTCTTTGATATCTTCCACTTATAGAGCTGCCACATCTTATTGGATACCTGCTGCTTTGTGTATAATAAATTATATACTTTGACGCATTTACCCATTGGTGCGCTGTGGATTTTCTTCTATTGTTATATGATCTTCACAACACCCTTTCAATCCGAGCACCCACATGACCCTACTCCCTTCTGTTAGTTTTACATAGACATGCATAATGCACTGTGCTACATACTATAAGTACTATATTATATGAGAGCTCAAATAGTCGCATGATTACTGTTAGTTCCTTAACCCCTTAAGCCGAACGCCTGAAAAGTAGTTAATGACCAGAACATTTTTTTAGTTTTGGGCCTCCTTGCATTAAACAGTTTGTAACTTTTTTATTTTTCAATGACGCAGTTGGATGAGGCCTCGTTTTATTCAAGACAAGTTGTACTTTATAAGGGAATAGTTTAAGTACACTTATAAATAATTGCAGTATTTTTTTTTATTTTTTTCCAAAAATGTTTTTTTTTTTTTTCATTTTTTTTTTTTTTACACCATTAACATTTCACACTTAATAACTTGTTAGATTAATTCTACAGGTTATTACGGTCGTGTGGATACCAAATATGGGTAGGTTTTTTTGTGTGGGTAATTTATGTACACTTAGTTTTTATTAAATATTTATTTTTATTTTATTATTTTATTTTTTTTATTCTTTTTTTTTTACACTTTTTATGTTTTTTTTTGTACTTTTTTTTGACTCCCATGAAGGGAGAACTGTTTAACATTTTTTTTAAATTTTTTTTACACTTAGTAATGTATTAGCATATTCATATATGCTAATACATGCTAATCTGTGTCAGTCTGACACAGGCAGTGATTAGGACAGCACACAGTGCGTCCTAATCACTGGCTTCATACACAGACAACTCTGGGGCCACGCTAGGTCCCCAGAGCTGACTGTGCAGCCGGTCCCCGGGCTCTGTCGGGTCACCGGGTGTTCCGATCACCCGACAGAGCAGGGGATCCCTTTGATTGCGCTGCGGTAACGCACCGCCGCAATCAAAGGGTTAAAGCATCGGGTTGCGGAGGTTTCCTCCGCTCCCCGATGCCTGCAGGACATGCTCTGGGATCGGGGCTGTGTAGTTCAGCCCCGATCCCAGCGCAGCTGCGGCACCGGGCGCCGCAAACCCCGATGTCTGCAGCGACGTCAAAAGACGTCGCTGCAGACGAACGACCCGCACCAGCCGCCGTCAAAAGACGGTGCGCGGTCGTTAAGGGGTTAATGGGGCTAAAAAAAATAAGCGAAAAAAATATATAATAATAATAATAATAATGAAAGCAAGAACAATTTTCGTTGCTGTAAAAAAAATAAAAATAAATGCAAGAACAAATTAAAAATTAAAAACACCATTTTTTTTCTAGAAAACCTATACACATTTGTTTTCTCTGCATTAATAATGCCCCAAACTATAAGTATTGTTTTACCTGATTCACAATAAGTTAATAAATTATGAAAAAGCATAAATCAAGCTGCATTATTTTTTCCACCTAAGCAAGAGATTCCTTAGTATCCGTCTTCACCTCTGCAATGGAGGTTCCAAACAGAACCTATGACGCAGATATGAACCAATCCTAAGGCCAGGTTCATACAGCCTATAGCGGCGTGTTCATGTGCGCACTGCTCTACACCTGCTGTTGAAAGTACATGCTGGCCAGCATATACCTTCAACAGCGCTCTGACCCGACTCTCATTCAGTTGGAAAATCATAACACTCGAAGAATGCTTGGATTTAATCATATTTGTGGGGCATACTTAGGGTGCATTGAAGCATAACTATGTGTGGAAGTACGCTCAGCAAATGCATCGTGTAAACATTGCCTAAGGAGCAGGGCCATTCATAGGCTAAATTTCACTCAGAGCGAGGTGAAGAAATCTACACCGACCAGAATCCAAAGACTACTAAGACCACATATCACCAGCACATAGTGACTGAATAATAAAACGACACCATGACCACATAACACCAGCACACAGTGACTGAATAATAAAACCACACCATGACCACATATCACCAGCACATAGTGACCGAATAATACCACCACACCATGAACACATATCACCACCATATAGTGACTGAATAATACAAACTCACCATTACTTAATACAAACCATTATACTACAACCAATATTACCGGCGTACAGTGACCATACTGAGATGGATACCCGCTGTACACAGGCTCTGCAGACATATAAATGATTACAGTAAAGTTATATCTAGTGACTCACAGGAGATGTCTCTGAAGAGTTTTTCTCTTTCTCTTCTTCTTTTCCATCTATCCCAGACGCCATGATGACTACTCCCGACGCTTCACTGTAAAATTTACAAAACAAATATCTTAAGACTCCTCCCTTTATCAGTACTTCTCTACCAATTCCTGTCTCTATACAAATTCCCCATCTATAGCATCTCATATGGTAGCCATGTAATATGCCCCCTGTAGCCTCGTAGTAGCCTCCTATAGCCAGGTAGTAGCCCCCTGTAGCAAGTTGATGCCCCCCTGTAGCCAATGATGCCCCCATAGCCATTGATGCCCCTATAGCCAATGATGCCTCCGTAGCCAGGTGATGCCACCCTGTAGCCAGGTGATATCCTCCTGTAGCCAGGTGATGCCCCTGTGGCCATTAGATGCCCCCTGTGGCCAGTAGATGCCCCCTGTAGCCAGTAGATGCCCCCCTGTAGCCAGTGATGCCCCCCTTGTAGCCAGTGATGCCCCTGTAGCCAGTGATGCTCCTCTGTAGCCAGTAGATGCCCCCCTTGTAGCCAGTGATGCCCCTGTAGACAGTGATGCCCCCCTGTAGCCAGTGATGCCCCCTTGTAGCCAGTAGATGCCCACCTGTAGCCATTGATGCCCCCTTATAGCCAATGATGCCCCGCTGTAGCCAGTAGATGCTCCCCTGTAGCCAGTAGATGCTTCCTGTAGCCATTAGATGCCCCTCTGTAGCCAGTGATGCCCCCCTGTAGCCAATGATGCCCCCCTGTAGCCAGTGATGCTCCCCTGTAGCCAGTAGATGCTTCTTGTAGCCATTAGATGCCCCTCTGTAGCCAGTGATGCCCCCCTTGTAGCCAGTGATGCCCCTGTATCCAGTAGATGCCCCCATTTTAGCCAGTGATGCCCCCCTTGTAGCCAGTGATGCCCCCTTGTAGCCAGTGAGGACCCCATGAAGCCAGTGATGCCCCCTTGAAGCCAGTGATGCCCCCCTTGTAGCCAGTGATACCCCTGTAGCCAGTGATGCCCCCCTTGTTGCTAGTGATTCTCCTTGTAGCCAGTGATGCCCCCCTGTAGCCAATGATGCCCCCATAGCCAATGATGCCTCCGTAGCCAGGTGATGCCCCCCTGTAGCCAGGTGATGCCTCCCCCTTTAGCCAGGAGATGCCCCTGTGGCCCGTAGATGCCCCCTGTAGTCAGTAGATGCCCCTTTGTCGCCAGTGGTGCCCCGATGTAGCCAGTAGTTTCCCCCCTGTAGCCAGTAGATGCCCCTCTGTATCCATGTGATGCCCCCTTGGCCTGTAGATGCCCCCTGTAGCCAGTAGATGCCCCCTTGTAGCCAGTGGTGCCGCTCTGTAGCCAGTAGATGTCCCCCTGTAGCCAGTAGATGCCCCCCTGTAGCCAGGCGATGCCCCCCTGTAGCCCGGTGATGCCCCTCGGTGGCCAGTAGATGCCCCCTTGTAGCCAGTGGTGCTGCTCTGTAGCCAGTACATATCCCCCTGGAGTCAGTAGATGCCCCCCTGTAGCCAGTGATGCTCCACTGTAGCCAGTAATGCCCCCCTTGTAGCCAGTGATGCTACTGGCTTTTGCAAATCGTTTGGATTACCTAAATCATGTAGTATGGCAAATATGAGCTAATCTGTGTGTCTAGAGCTAACTCTGAAGCCTGTGGTTGGGCCACGCCTCCTTTGCTGTGATTGGCTGCCAGGTATTTAGTTCAGCCTGTTGTGACATGCCCCTGGATGGGACATGCTCCATGCGCTGTGATTGTCTGCCTGCACTCCCCTCTGAGCTGTGGAAAATGAAAGTGAAACTATCTGCCTCAGCTTTCTGTAATCACTGTGTCTGTATAATAATGGCTCTCTGAGCTCCTCTATATGCTCATCTCTCAGCCCTATATGAAGGATTACTGAGTTTCTAGCTGCTAGACTCACGCTCCCCTCATACAACACAGCCTTATACACTTTGCTCCTCCCACCCATATAACACAGCCTTATACCCTCTGCATTACTCACATTTGCTTCATCTTCTCAGGCTGTCTGTATAGCTGCTTACACCAACATAGGTGTTCTGGTTACAAGGAGCTGGTGGAGGAAGATGACAGCTCTGCAGACATGAGAACTGACCACTGGAGGAGGTTTGCAGAGCTTTGACACCCTCTCCCTTCCACTGCTCACTCAGAATGATGATGTCACCACTCCTTACTGAGAGGAAACATGCCCACTGGGAGGAGAGACACTCCCCTGTATTTGAAGGTGTAAGAGACAGAAACAGCTCAAGTCTGCGAAAGCCAGTGATGAGAAAACCCCTTTAAGGGTATAAATAATAGCGGCACATAGAAGGGCTGGATAACAGAAAGCCACTAATTTGTTATTATATAGGAAAGGTACAATGTTTCTGGCCCCCATTGCAGCTGATATGGGGTTTGTTATGTGGACATGACAATCGACTGCAGTAAAATGGGCATAAGTGAGAAATATAAAATGCAATGACACCACAGAGACTATTTGCCTCCTTAACTAGATGCTGACCACCCATAGACTATAAACATCTGTGGAGAGTCAGCTGTCAGCATTAGCCAATTGTACTGACCCATAGAATAAAGTGATCACAGTATGTTTACCATATGGTGAATAGCATAAATTTAAAATGTTAAAAAAAACTGGTTCATTTTCTAGTCCTCCCTGAAAGGGTTAATAAAAGTTAATCAATAAGTTGTAGGTTCCTCAGAATGGGGCCATAAAACAATGAAACTTGCCTTGAATAAAACAAGTCATAATATGGCTATTTCGACGGGAAAGTAAAAAGTTACAGCTCTTGTAATGCATCAGTGAGGAAAGTGCAAAAAAAAAAATACCTTGGTCCTTAAGGGGATAAACTATTTGCACCTCTATTACTTCACCCACAGTTTTCTACTACAGCTTTCTCTAATCTTCAAAAGGAGCTAAAAATATAGTTAAAATGTGGCACAGGTGAAATCAATTAACCCATTCACATCGCAGATGGTGGTGGCACAGAGCGAAGCTGCAACACATGTGGTGTACACGAGCGGTTAAGTGTAATTCATCTCACATTGCTCCTATGACTTGATGTGACAACAGATTAGCTAAAGTTGTTGGCTTGTTTGAAAGCGCAAGCCTTCGAGTGATGGAGGTTTGATAGACAGAAGGCTTTTTAGCTCCCTGAAGGTTATGTCTTGGCCCAGAGGAGTTGTTTTCATGGCACTTGCATGATTCCTGTCAGACGGTGCAGCTGTGTTCCAGGATACCTATTGGCATTTTCAAATGACTAGTTAAAAATATGTAACATTAAAGTGAAGAGTGTAAAATGAAATTATAGGCTGCCCCGATGTGATACATTACAGAGAGACCTTTCACACTACAACTGTGTGATGTTGTGGTTGGGTCATGGATTTACGTTAATCAGAAAACTGACACATTATTGTACTTCTTGAATCTTTTGTATGTCACCTATTAGTAAAAAAATAATCCAACATATACCCCACGGCTTTGTAACTGAATGACAGCATTAAATCATAGGAGATATAACACAATACTGAATTACCGGGGCTGTCTGGTGGAAGAAAAATATTTTCAATATAATATCTCTACTACAATTAGGCAGATAATATATTTTTGAAAACTTTTTGTAGGCTTCCTGCTGTTCTACATCAGCTATTTGATGAGAGGTTCTGTGTGCCAAACACACAGGAAACAACCTTGTGTTATGCCCAGGAGATCAAGTGACCAAAGGGAGTGTGTCTTTTTTTAGGGCCATCTGTCAAGTCATCCACTTTGCTTCTATCTCCCAAGGCTTTCAACATAAGGGAGGATACAAGGTGTGCACTGAGACTGTATGCTGGTTCTTGCCCTTTCTAACTATCACCTGTAACACTGTAACATCCTTAGAAAAATGTAGGAAGAGGTCCAGCGTAACACCACTCGCAGGTTAAGTAGAAAACGGTTCTGAAATTTATTGAAAACGATTAAAAGTAGTAAACCATAGTATCGAAACAATCGCATATGGTCGACGCGTTTCGGAGCCGAAGCTCCTTATTCATGGCACAACACAACAATAATGCTCACGATTTAAATAGCCCGACCCTAGATCACGTGACAACCATCACATGATCGGACTGAACAGATAAATATAATCTTATACTAAAATAAAACATATGATACATAAAAACAGTGATAGCGATAGAAAAAGTACTATGTTAATATTGGCTTATAAGATCATATCTCTTATTTAATCCATCCGGAAGCCTTGTGCCCAATTTAAATATCCACCAGGCTTCTCGTGCTAACAGTTTCTGTAACATCCTTCACTGTGGCCTCCCACCTTATACTTTTGTTTCCTTCTAGACCAAACTTAAAGGGGTTTTCTCGCTACAGAGATTATGTCTCTAATGATGGGGACAGTAAAAATAAGCACTTTTGCAATTGGTTTGCTTTACCTAAGTCACTTAGTATAGCAGATATAAGCTAATCTGTACATCTATAGCTATTTTTGCATCAGCTGGATGGGACACGCCCACTCTTCTGTGATTGGCTGACCGATATAATTCAGCCTGTTCGGGCACGCCCCCTGGATGGAAAACGCACTCTGTGATGTGATTGGCTGCCTGCACTCTGTGCTTACTCCCTTCTGAGCTGTGGATAATGAACGTTAAACTTAGTGCCTCAGTTTCTCTATGCTCCTATCTCAGCTCTATGTAAAGGATCTGGGCAATTACTCAGTCTATAGCAGCTAGATTCACTCCTCACCCCCCCCCCCCCATATAACTCAGCCTTATACACTGCTCTCTCCCCATATAACACAGCCTTATACAGTTTGTTCTACCTCCTGCCTGATAACAGGGGGGAATGGGGGGGGGGGGCAGTGTGCATATCTCACATATTTTTAATCAGTTCAGGCTGTATGTATAACTGCTTATAGCAATGAGGGTGTTCTGCTTACAAGATGCTTGTGGAGCCTGAAGCTGACAACTCTGCAGACAAGAGAAGCATGCAGGAGGCTGTAGAGCTGTTATCTCCAGACATCTTTTCCCTTCCACTGCTAACACAGAGTGATGGTGTCACAACTCTTCAGTGAGGGGAGACACATTTACTGAAAGGAGAGACACGCCTACAGGGAAGAGACTCGGCCCTGGATTTGAAACTGAAAGAGACAGCTCAAGTCTACAAAAACGTTTAATGATAAAACCCCTATAATTCTGCAGCTTAGTTAACCACCTCTCTTTTCATAACTATCCTACCTTTCCCCTCTATCAGTTCTTTTACTCCCTACCCTTTGAAAAAAGGGGAATTCATTTTCACGCGTTAACCATTGCATGCATGCAGGGCTCTCCAAAACCCTGTCCCCCCCCCCCCCCCCCCCCCAATAAAAAATTCTGCCTTAATCTCCTAATATGCCCCCACACATAATCCCCAATAAAAACCCAAATTTTTCTCTGTACTAAAAACCACATCAAACTTCCCCCCACCTTTACACAAACCAGGATATCCTCCACCCAACAATAACCCTGCTGCCGTTACACCATAATAAAAGCATTACTCTGTCTCCTTTCCCTTCCTTTGTAGGTTGCAAGTCCTAAGGGGCCCGGGGTCTTTCTTTCTTTTGAACTGTCATAAAAACCCAAAAAAAAAAGCAACAGCCCTTTAAAAAAGAAGCTGGTAAGATTCTTTTTTTTATCCACATTGAAACGAATACTATAAAAAACATAAACTGAAAGGCCACTCTCCCAGGAAAACCCTTTACCCCAAAAGGGAAACAATAAAAGCCAGTTTCATGTTCGAAAATGCAACGGGGAAAAAAAAAGGGACCTACATTTTTGGGACATGTACTGGGGTTTGACAAAACAAAAATTAAAACTGGGGGGCCCCCAAAAAAATATTTGCCCATTAAAATTTGTAGGAAAAATGGAGAAGCTTGGAACCTAAGAACACCACCCCAATTTTTAAAAAGGGGGGTGGCAGCATAATGTTGTGGGGTTTTTTTTGCTGCAGGGGGGACGGCCCACTTCACATAATATTTGTAAGGGGCATCTTTGGGGAAAGAAGATTAGGGGCAATACTGAACAAACTCAAGATAACAGTCAGGAATTTAAAACTTGGGCGGGAAAGGGGGTTTTCCCAAAGGGACAATGACCCAAAGCTACTGCCAAACGGGTTTTACAAAGTGGCTTAAGGAAAAAGGGTAAATTTTTTGGGAGCGGCCATACAAAGCCCTGCCCTTTAAATTCCTATTGAAAATTTAGGGGCAAAGCTAAAAAGGGAAAGGTGTGAGCAAGGAAACCTCCCAAACATGGTTCATTTAACCCCAGTTTTTGTCAGGGGGGATGACCCAAAAATTTTCTACCAAAATTGTGAAAGCTTCTGGAAAGGATCCAAAATTTTTGCCCAAGTCACCCATTTTAAAGGGGCAATCCTACTAAATACAAATGAAATGTAGGGAAAAACTTTTGATTTTTGCAGAAAATAAAAAAAATTTCCTTAAAAAATCCCCCTAAATATTTCGGCGTCGGGCAAATAAAAATAATTTTGGTTCTAATTGACCCCAAAACGGGGGGGTTTATTCTGATTTCATGTCCCGAAGTGGAAAAAAAAAAATGCAGATGGGGCTTTTTTTTAGGGAAGTTAACTTCTGGTTTCAACTGTATCACTTTTGTTGGGAAAGGGGAAATTTTTGGGCTTTAAGATACAAGCAAGAAAATAAATAAAAGGAACTAACTTTTCCCACAAAATTCCATATGTTCCCATGGCATTTAAAAATTCCGGGGTTGTAAGGAAATCAAAATTTTGTTTAGATGATTTATTTTTATTTTGACAGCAAACAACTTTAACTCACATGAGACTTCTGCAGAATAACTGTTTCCCAAATTTGACAAATTTTAAAAACTTTCCTCATGACTCCCAAAATAAGTTTTTTGGTCAAATAATTTAAATTTCCCTTTTTTGACTTTTTTTAGCCCGGGGAAAGTGTTTTTTAGGATGTTTGTAAGGGGTTTTGTGCGCCCCGATGTGGGAAAACTGAAAAGAATGAAAAAAACATCTAAATATATGTGCACTCTTTGAACTGATAGACATAGTGCTTTGCTTATCATACCATGAGAGAACAGAATCCATCAACGAGTGTCCAGTGCACGGAATACGTAACAATAACTGAGGAATCACTGAGGGAAAGCGAGGAGTCATCAAAAAAGGGTTTAATGAAAAATTTTAAAGGGTTTTTTTTACTGAATTTTTCAAAAAATCTACAATGCTATAAAGCACTGGTCAACAGAGTACTCAGAAGAAACCTGCTAGGCTATGTCTACCTTTGAACACCAATTTACAGCTAACGTGTGTATATAAATATGACTAGCTTTGTAAATAGGTTGCATAAATTTTTTCTTTTCTGAAATTTTTGAGGGTACAGCTTGGAAATTTAATTTCCCAGACTGAATTCATTTAAATTTTCATGTTTTTGAAAATAGTCCCCCCCGTGTTTAAAACACGGGGAAAAAAGTTCATAATGCATGAACAGTTAAGTTTTCCCTTTTAAAAGGGGGTTTTCTCACTACATTTTTTTCATCTGACCTCAGTCTTGTTTTCTTGGTTTCATTTTGAAAATTTAGGGGGGGTTTTTTTACTTCTACAAAGGCCCCCCCGCCCGGGGAGAAAAAAAACCCCCCGGGGGCTGTAGCTATAGCAACCATTTCTGGCAGCCTTAAAGGAAGATTGAAAAAAGTTTTGTAGCTTTTAGTGACTTGAGGAGGGTAGCAGACCATACAAAGGGGGTATCTCAGAATAGAGGGCACTGTTAATGGACATATATTGCAAAGTGACTTTTATTTTTG
The DNA here is from genome assembly GCA_025379985.1 of Phyllomedusa bahiana. Lineage (NCBI taxonomy): Eukaryota > Metazoa > Chordata > Amphibia > Anura > Hylidae > Phyllomedusa > Phyllomedusa bahiana. Next base: position 59,629 of record JAODAL010017253.1, on the reverse strand, counting down.
CAAGATCTTTAATATAAAAAGCAATCCCTGTAGTGAGACAACCCCTTTAAGACCCATTTACATCTTGTTTTTGCAGCTCGTTTTTGGTATCTGGCAGGCCACAACGGGGCAAAGACTTTTTATAGGGCAAAAGTAGTTCTAATTGGACACTATTTCCTTTATTTAGCAAACGTGTGAGGTTTCTGCACCAGAAATCAAAAGTTGCTTTTAGGGTTTTTGGGGAGGGGGCCCTCTTAACAGCATTTTGGGCCCCCGCGATGGGGCTGTGGGATGGGGCCCCCCAAAAACATTTTTTCAAAAACTATCTAACAGTTGCCCAAAAGCAACCCAATTTAAAACTGGGTTTTAATTTTTTAGAGCAGTAGGGGGAAATTTAAAGCGCTATGGACAAACCAAATAGACCACTAAATTTGGGTTCCCCAAAGGCTTATTCAAGCCCCTAAAATTTCAGCCAGATTTCGCTCGAAATTTCGGCTTGGGAAAAAAGGGGCCGGGGGGCCCGGGGGGGGGCGGGCGCTGCCCCCGGCCCCTTTAAATTCTTTTTCCCCGGCGCTTTTTTGCGCCTGGATAATGTGCAGGTGGGCTTTCTCCCCCCCCGGCGGATTCGCCCAGTGGGGAAGGAAAAGACGGAAAACCACTGTTTTTCTAAAAAATTGTAAAAAAAAAAAAAAAAACCCAGTTACTGAGACGGGGTGGGGGCAAAAACCGGCGCGCAGTACGGTTCCAACCCCACCAAAAAAAGCCTGTGAAAAGGGGCCCCCTTTGACTGTTTTTATAAATGAGGTCCAATATTTTAATCCAAAAAAGGGGGTTTTCTCCCCTACATTTATTCATCTTACCCCAGTCCTGTTTTTTTTTTCACTTTTAAAATTTAAGGGGGGTGTTTTTCGGGTTTCTACCCGGGGTGCAGTAGAAGCCATCTGTAGCTATAGCAAAACCGTGCAGGCAGCCCCATCAGGATAGGTCAAACAGGGCCCGTAAGCTATAGCGACCTGAGGAGCTGATGCAGCCCATACAAGAGGGGATATCTCAGAATAGGTAGGACACTGTTAATGGACACATATTGCAACGTGAGTTGCTTTTGCAAGATCTTCAACATAAAAAACAATGCTTGTAGTGAGACAACCCCTTTAACCACGTCCCACTGTCCCACCTCTCCATCATGTAGTCAGTCATCCTGTGCCCCCAGACCACACAGCAACTCATATAACAACTTTATGGGGTCAGCCACCCTGTGTCCCTAGGCCAGGCCATGTAGCGCATATAACTTATGAGTTGCTGTGTGGTCTGGCCTGGGGGAACAGGGTGGCTGACCACATAAAGTTGTTATATCATAAAGCAACTGCATGTGGTCAGTTATGTGGTCCCATTATCCTGAACCATGCCCCATAGAGCCTCTGCACCCTCTTTTGATGTGCTAAGCCAGGACCCAGAGGAACCCTGCAGATCGATAGACATCACTGTCTGGGGGTGACTGGGAGAGAGGCAGGGGCGAACTGGTGATGTCATATGCAAGGGTGGGGGAGCGAGGGTTAAAGGGGATTTGCCAGGGTGCAAGTTACTTACCTCTCCTTATCAGCACAGGGAGAATGTCAACAAATCACGCTGAGTCATGAAAGCTGCAGGGCTGAGCAGAGAGTGAGGAGGTAGGGAGCGTCTCAAAACTTAAGTGAAATAATAAACAGTACAACAGTGGATTCTCAATACAGAAAGACACAGCCTCATACACTGCACTTTGTACCCAGTGCATTAAAAGCTCATTAATTTTCCCTGTCATCAGATAAGAAGTGTTTCACGCAAGCGCGGCCTGTCAGATCCTCTGGTCGTGTCTAGAGAAAGCTTTCAGGTAACTAAGGGGGACTGAGAAATGCTATAGCTCTGAGAGTCTTCACTTTTTGTAATCACATATATTTAGAAAAGTGATTAAATAACCATTTTGGAGGTTCCCATGTTAACATTCAATGGTGGCAAAACCCCTTTAAGATAAAAAGACTCAGCTTACATTTTCCAGCGGGGGAGGAGACTGACAGGCTGGGATGTGCTGCTTTGACTACTGACTGCCGGCTTATGACTTATTGCCAGTAAGGCTGTCTGCTGTCATGGTGTAGTGTGTAGGAGCTGATGGTACAGTACACACTAAAGAGTTAATAATGTTTATTGATAATTGAACTGTTTTCTGCTGTAATTGCACTATAAGTAGTATAATAAGTGGTTCTCTATAATGAAGGTTGATCTCTATTTCACCCCTGTGTTTAGCTAATGCCATGTGTTCATGCCTGTAAAATGTGTATTGTCCTGATGCCTTGCAGAATTGTAACCAGTTGCAGCCACTCACAGCTAATAGCAGGAATCTCCATGACAATGCAAGGGTGGGGGTAGAGGTAGGTTATATAAGTTAGGCAAATTTAGGGCCACATGTATGAAACAGTTTTGGTCTAAAACTCACTTTTTCCCCATAGGTTTCTATGGGCAAAAAATTGAGTTTTAGACCAAAACCGTTTCATACATGTGGCCCTTAGTGTTCTGGGTCTCTCCAGGGGAGCTTGTCTTTTCTCCACTAATTTTCACCTTTGGATCATCAGTGTCATTTGCAGCTGTCAGAGAAGTAATCCATCATGCCATCCTGAGATTGGCTCTGCTGCTTCTGGGCTCAGAGGTCAGCAATAATCCCCAGTCTTGCCTGGCCACATGGGGGTGGATCAAGAAAAAAGAAAAGTGTATACAGATGTAGCAGAGTCTAACTTGACCATGATATCACGACTTTTTGTGTTATCTGCTCTCATCTGTAAACAAAGGTCATTGAAAAGCATTGAGAAAGTAGATATAACACTCTGTGCCGTGATATCACGGTGCATTATCTGTTCTTTTTAGTTCTGCTACATCTGTATAGAGGGACTCAGGTGGGTTGTGCACGATATTTAGGTGATATCCCAGACAGTAGGTCTGGAAAGCATTTGTGCAAGGGACTTTATTTAGGCACACTAATCTGCATTAGTCTACTAAGTGGTCTAGACTGGAAGGACTGTGATGTAACATTGAACGCTACCACTGCCATCTATATTCCATCTTGCCTAGTGAAGTTAAGAGGCCTGAGATGATTTGACAATGCCTATCATTTGTCTCTTGCCTATTCCTTTTTTACACTGCACATCAAGGACACCTCACACATCATCTTCAGCAGGCAGTTGAGGGAGAGACCACCAACAGAGTGTTCCCCGGGGGAACGACTACCACCACCATCCTTCCACAGTGTACACCCCCTCTTCACTGGTGCTGGAGCAGGAGAGGCCTGAGAAGTGTCGTTTGATGAGAAGGATAGCCACCATGATCAGAGAAAAAGTCTCAGGAATGGCTTCCTCATCCCTCTCCTTTGCTCCCCCTCTGGTCTGCGACACCACAAGGGCAGGACTGCAGCAGCTTCTGTCATTTTAATAAAGTGATAGACGTGAAGCTAGTGTTTTCATCGGCTCCTGGTGATCCTTCTGTTCTCATGGTTTCCCTGGGTAGCATCCAACAGCCACAATTTGGGTCAGATTTGACTTTGACCTTAATCCAAAGCACAACACTAATGATGACACACAAAGTACATGTAGTTACTGAATATGGAACGCCAGGCTCTCTATTTTCCACTATTTGGTGGCTCGTTACAGTACCAGATCGCAGAGGTTTCTCTCCTAAAAACAATGCAGCAGATAGAACCTTTTTGTTCTCATGGGTTCTGTTCATATCTATATGGAATTGGAGCTATGAGGTATAGTTAGGGCCCATAGACTTTTGTAGATGTTATATTGTAGCTCCATACAGCTTGGAGCTACTTTTTTAATAGATTCTTGTTGTTGAGAAAAATTTACAACAAAGTATATAAAAAAATTCTTAGCACAACACTTAAAAATCATTCGGCCGTATCATCCACAGACGAAAGCTCGTTTAGATGGTCAGATGTTTTTGTAACTTTAGTTGATTAACGTTTGCCCCCCTCTGTTCTAGTTGTTGAGTATGTGAACTGTAATCCCTTTTTGCTGTTCACTGGCCAAATTAATTGCTTCCTCTTCTTATTCTGAGTAGTTTCCAAAATCCAAACAGCTGACAACTGGAGAGTTTTATTAACTCCCTCTGGTCAATGTAGATGCTTTGTATTATGTTAATGGAAATATGAAGTGTTAGAAATGCTAATATATAAAGAGTGTTAACGAGTTCTAAGAATTTATGGGGTTTGACAACCACTGCTGCTGCCCTCAGAACTATTCAGCAGTAATTGTTTGCTGTGGGACAATCTGTTCCTTTACTAGAAGATTAACATTTGGGGTTAAAGGAATGGGAAGGGATTATTTAAGGAGAACCTGTCACATAGATTATGCCTCCCTTGCTGAGGACAGCACAAGCTAGTGTCAGACCTGCTGTTTCCAGCGCTGTGTCCCTTATTCTGTAAGATGCTTGAGTTTTCGTGTATTTAATGCTCAAATCTGCAGTTTTCAGCCAGAAGAGTCATTTGAAGAGTCCTTCAGAGTGTCAGTTTTTTTCAAACCCCGCCTACTTGAGGCTAGCCCGCCCACCTCAACTGACAAACCTATTACTTTGAATAGGTAGAAACATGTGAATAACTGTCAGTGGGCGGAGCTAGCCTTTGGAGGGTGGAGCTAACACCTGCTCATGAATAAGATTTAAGGGGTAAATGCTCTAAAACTGCTGCATCTTACAGAATAAGGGGCATAGCGCTGGAAACCGCAGGTCTGACACTAGCTTGTGCTGTCCTCAGCAAGGGGGGCATAATCTATGTGACAGGTTCCCTTTAAGGCCCATGCAGTTAATTTTTAGCCCCTTTACGTTATTTCCTACTTTCTAATGTTCTCCATCATTTCCATAACACTTATTGGCTTTAAAGGTGTTTTCTCACTACATCGATTCAGTCCTGTTTTCTCAGTTTCATTTTTTAATTCAGTGGCGTGTTTACCGACTTTATTGGCCTGCAATGACGAGCTGATGGGGACACCAGGTCTGTGGCTATAGTGACCAGTGCTCACAGCCTATCAGGAGAGACCAAACAGGTCTGTAACTATAGCGACCTTAGGAGCTGATGCAGCCCATAAAATAGAGGATATCTAGGAGTAGGGACGACATTGTTAATGGACACTTATTGAAAAGTGACTTGTTTTTGCAAGATCTTTAACATAAAAAGCAATCCTTGTAGTGAGACAACTCCTTTAATAACGGCAACTCTCTATTTGGCCTCCTCTTGTATACAGCTGCCTTATATTGCCAATCGAGGGCCAGAATAGACCCACTTTCCAAAGAAGACAAAGATAAATAAACATTATTACCAAAAACATTGCTTTTCTGAGTTTGCCTCATTTCATAGATAGAGCAGTTCTTATCTCCTGCTTGACTGACTGACTTTTATACACACTATCTTGAATCATCAATGTGTGCTGTGGATTCTCTATGCTTATATCCTGTTTGTTTACACAAGCTTCTCTAGGTTACCAACCTCCTCTCTCTGCTCTAGCAGCCCTGACCAGGATGGGGAAGTCATTCCCTGCTGTGTCTTATCAGCAGTACAGGAGCTAGTATATTTTTCTTACTGACAAACTTTAATCCTTTAGAGCCCTGTAGCCATATGCACTGCTGTGAAGACCTCTCCATCACCAATGTCCCTCTAACAAACTCAGATAGGAATAGCATAGCTAATATGCCTGTAGAATCACCCACAGCCTGAACAGGAAGCAGGAGCCTGAAGCTGTCTGTGAATAGCAGGCTCTGTGAAACAGGCTTATGAGAAAACTCCTTTAAATAGGCAAGAAGGGATATCTTAGGGGATGTTCACATGACTGATTTGGCACAACGGGTTGGCCGAGAGTTTTCTGTGCCGGTTGCCGTGGCCAAGAAACCTGGTCAAACCTGCGCCTCAAGCTCGGTCTCACGACTGAGGGGGGGGGGGGGGGGGGGGGGGGGGCGGGGGGGGGGGGGGGGGGGGGGGGGGGGGGGGGGGAGGGGTGGGTGGGGGGGGGGGGGGGGGGGGGGGGGGAGGGGGGTGCGTTTGTCGGCGCGGTTTTCTGCGTGGTTGGGGTGTGGTTTTGGGCGCAGTTTGCGGAAAGGTTTCGCCCATACAAATTAATAGGCAGGACTAAACACGCACCCAAACCTGCGCCCCACCCATGCCCCAACTGCGCTGAAAAGCACGGCGAAACCCACGCCAACACCGCGCTGACACCGCGCTGAAGACTTGCTGTTAAGAATTGACAGGAGTCCTCTCACACACGCGCGGGCAAGGACGATGCGCACCAAAAGTAGCGGCAGACGCCGCGAAAGCAAGGTAATGAACTGGCGGGGGGTTTGGGGTGCGAGAAGTTGAGATAGAGGTTGTTCAGGGCCGCGGCAACCGCGCCGAAACCCGTGGCCAGATCCGCCTTGTGAACTAAGCCTTACGCTTGAATTTGTTTAACCAGTCTCTTCTAACTGGAGATTTTCTTAATGATTAGCAATGGAAAATGTTCTCATCCATATGAAGGGTAGTACAGAAGGCAGAAGAGTCCAGTTAGCTTTACATTCATATTACTGTAAAAAAAGAAATCTCTCCTGGAGAAGGGGTAATTGACCTCCTAAATATGCTACACCATTTTGGGAACATAAAATGCTGCATGGCCTTCATGATAGGGAAGATCATGTGTCAATAAAATTGATCTCATTGATTTTCTTTTAAGGGTCCATTGTTACACATAAGTGTGGGATAAAGAGTGATGGCATGGATATCACCTAATATCACCTTTCATATAGTTCTACATAACAAGCTCATAGATAGTTTTATTGGCCAGGGACAACTTCATTGGACAGACCAACATGTGGCAATCACAGATGTAGGATGTCGGAAGGCAGCGCAGGACTCACTAGCTCCTACTCTAACACCAAGGAAAACTCAATGACTAAGGCCAGTTTAATGTATGTCACCGTGACACTTTCTCTTAATGAGTCCTCTCGGAAATCTTGATAACACCATCATGCTGCCCCCCAGGTGTCCACTGTTGCATGACTCATTTGCTCCTTAGAGCTCCATTATTCGAGCCCTCTTACAAGTACCGGATGTAGAGAGTGGAATCCGATATTACAGTATTCAGCCAGATCAGATGTGCCTTCATCAACCCTGTCCCAGCCAGGAGTGCCTCCATCTACAATACCAGCGAGGGCAGTGTGCCTTCAGACATCGAACTGTCCCCCAGCCAGGAGAGTGCCTCTAAGCAACATTGCCCGCCAGGAGTGCCCCATAAAAACAGTTGACCAGCCAGAGAAGTGCCTCCATTCACCTTTCCCAATCACGCAGTGCTCCCATTTACAATTACAGCCAAGAAAACGTGCCTCCATCAACTACGTCCCAGCCCATCTGTGCCGACATTTACAAATGTACCAGCCAGCGAGTAGTGCCTCCATTCACCTGTCCCAGCCAGAAGTGCCTCCCCCTACAATACACAGCTCGGCGGACGTGACCATACATTATAGCTGTCCAGCCAGAGAGTGCCGTACTATCAAAACTGACCCAGACAGAAGAGTGCCCCATCAAATGTCCCCGCCAGAGAGTGCCTTCAATCTACCAATACACAGCCTGAACAGAGTGCCTCCATCAAACTAGTCCCAGACAAGAGGCGCGACCATAGTTCAGTAACAGCCAGGAGAGTGCCAATAACATTATTACATAGTACCAGCCAGACGAGTGCTCCTTTCACTGTCCCAGCCAGAGTGCCTCCATCTACAATACCAGCCAGAGAGTGCCGCCATCAAAATTGGGTCCCAGCCAGACGAGTGCCTCCCATAACCTGTCCCAGCAAGACGTGTCCTCCATATGAACTATACAAGCCAGAGAGTGCCAGTCTCTTTCTGCTTCAACTGTCCCAAGCCAGAGCAGTGCCCTCATTCAATCTGTCCCAGCCAGAGAGCTGCACTTCCATATACAAAGTACGAGCCAGAGAGTGACCCATATACAGTCACACAGACAGAGGTGTGCCTCCATCACCTGAACTGCCAGAGTGCCTCCATCTACAATACAGCCAGAGGAGTGACTCCTACTGTCCCAGCCAGAGAGTGCTCCCATATACAGTGCCAGCCAGAGAGTGTCCTCCATCAAAACTGTCCGAGCCAGAGGAGCGCCTCCATATAACTAGTCGGACCAAGCCCACGACAGAGTGCCTCCATTTACAGTACCAGCCAAGCTGTGAGTTGCACCATTAAACTGTCCCAGCCGAGAGCAGTGCCCTCCATCAATCATGTCCCAGCAAACAGTAGCCTCCATCTTTGACAATACCAGCCAGTGAGGGCCTCCATCAACTGTCCCAGACAGTGAGTGCCTCCATATTACGAGTACCAGCCAGCGAGTGCATATCAAGATCATCCTGTCCCAGCAGAGTGCCTCCACCTACAATACACAGCCAAGCGAGGTAGCCTCCAATTAACTGTCCCGCCAGAGAGTGCCTACAATCAACTGACCCAGCCAGAGAGTTGCCCCATTAACTGTCCCAGCCAGAGAGTGACTTATCTACAATACCAGCAGAGAGTTGCCTCCATCAAACTGTAAAGCCGAGAGCGACAATTATACAGTACGAACCAAGAGAGTGCCGCCATATACAGTACAGGCCAGAGAGTGCCTCCATCACCTGTCCCAGCCGAGTGCCTCATATACTATACCTGCCAGAGAGTGCCGCCATCATACTTCCCAGCCCAGAGAGTGCCTCCATCACATGTCCCCAGCCAGAGTGCGCTCCATAATCACAGTACCAGCCTAGAGAGTGCCTCCATCACCCTGTCCCAGCCCAGAGTGCTCCATCTACCAATACCAGCCAGAGTGTGATCCATCACTGTGCAAGCCCAGAGAGTGCCTTCCATCTACTGTCCAGCAGAGAGGCCTCCATATACAGTACCAGGCCAGAGAGTGACCTACATTACTCAGGTCCAACCTAGCCAAGACGAGTGCCCTCCCATCACCTGTCCAGCCAGAGGCCCTCCTTTACAATACCAGCCAGGAGAGTGCCTCAATCACCTGTCCAGCCACAGTGCATCATTTACAATTTCCAGCCCGAGAGGGGCCTCCATCATCTCTGTCCCAGCCAGTGAGTGCCTCCATATACAGTACAGCAGAGAGCTGCCTACCATCACCTGTCCAGCCAGAGTGCCTCCACCTACAATACCAGCCAGCGAGTGCCTCCATTAACTGTCCCAGCCAGAGAGTGCCTACATCAACTGACCCAGCCAGAGAGTGCCCCATCAACTGTCCAGCAGAGGTGCCTCCATCTACAATAACCAGCCAGAGAAGGCCGCCATCAAATGTCCCAGCCAGAGAGCGCCTCCACTATACAGTACCAGGCCAGAGAGTGCCTCATATACAGTAGCAGCCAGAGAGTGACTCCATCACCTGTCCCAGCCAGAGTGCCTCCATCTACAATACCAGCCAGAGAGTGCCGCCATCAACTGTCCCAGCCAGAGAGTGCCTCCATCAACTGTCCCAGCCAGAGTGCGTCCCAATATACACTACCAGCCAGAGAGTGCCTACATAACCTGTCCCAGCCAGAGTGCCTCCATCTACCAATCAGCCAGAGAGTGCCTCCATCATCTGTTCCCAGCCAGAGAGTGCCTCCTTCAACTGTCCCAGCCGAGTGAGCCTACCTTATTACAGTAAGCCAAGGAGTGCCTCCATATACAGTAACAGCCAGAGAGTGGCCTCCATCACTGTCCAGCCAGAGTGCCTCATCTACAATACCAGCCAGAGAGTGCCTCCATCAACTGTCCCAGCCAGAGAGCGAGCCTCCAATCTACATTACCAGCGAGAGAGTGGCCTCCATCAACTGTCCCAGCCCAGAGAGCGCCTCCATATACAGTACCAGCAGAGAGTGCCTCCATTAACTGTCCTCGCCAGAGACTGACCTCCATCAAAACTGTCCCAGCCAGAGTGTGCCTCATCTATAATACCAGCAGAAGAGTGCCTCCATCCCTGTCACAGCCAGAGGCCACGCCTCCATATACAGTCCCAGCCGCAAGAGTGCCTCCATCAACTGTCCCAGCTCAAAGAGGTGCCTCCATAAACAGTACCAGCCAGAGAGTGCCTCCATCACTGTCCCAGCCACAGTGCCTCCCATTTACAATACCAGCCAAGAGGGCCTCCATCAACTGTTCCCAGCCAGAGAAGTGCCCTCCATATACAGTACCAGCCAGCGTGGCCTCAATCACTGTCCCAGCCTAGAGTGCCTACCACCTACAATACCAGCCTGAGAGTGCCTCCCATCAACTGTCCCAGCTTGAGAGTGCCCTCCATCAACTGACCAAGACCAGAGAGTGCCCCATCAAACTGTTCAAGCCAGAGAGTCCCTCCATCTACAATACCAGACAGTGAAGTGCCTCCCATCAACTGTCCCTGGCCAGAGAGCACCACAATATACAGTACAAGCCAGAGAGTGCCTCCATATACAGTACCAGCCAGAAAGTGCCTCCCATCACCTGTCTCTGCCAGAGTGCATCCATCTACAAGACCAGCCAGAGAGTCCTCCATCAACGTCCAAGCCAGAGGAGTGCCTCCATAACAGTTCCAGCCAGAGAGTGCCTCCATATACAGTTACCAGCCAGAGAGTGACCTCCATACCTGGTCCAGCAGCCCAGAGTGCCTCCAACTACAATACCAGAGAGGTGCCTCCATCAAACTGTTCCCCAGCCAGAGAGCGCATCCATTATACAGTAAACCAGCAGAGAGTGCCATCCATATAACAGTACAAGCCAGAGAGTGCCATCCATCAACTGTCAAGCCAGAGAGTGCCTCCATACAATCTGTCCCAGCTCGAGAGTTGCACTCCATTACAATACCAGCCAGAGAGTTGCCTCCATCAACTGTCCAGCCACGAGAGTGCCTCCATATTACAGTCCAGCCAGAGAGTGCCTCCTATCAACGTCCCAGCAAGAGAGTGCCTCCATCAACTGTCCAGCCAGAGATGCCTCCATATACAGGAACAAACCACCCACAGGGGACTAAAACTGTGATCTACAGGGACAAACACCCGACAGGGATCAGCTGTGATATACAGGGAACAACACCCACTGGGGATCAGCTGTGATCTACAGGACCAAACCACCCACAGGGATCAGCTGTGATCTAAACACTATGCTTTTTTTTCCTCATTTCATCGCAATCTCCACTTCTCCTCCTACTTATTGCTTATCCCCATATCTACGCTCCCTCGCTGGACAATGAACTCTACATTCACCCTGATACTCGCTTACCCTCAAACCTGTATTGCTGCACCAACACTCTTCCCCACTGTTAATGCCCTTCGTACCCAATCCTGGCCAAAACCTCGTATATCCTACTCCCACCTGCTTACCCTCTCACTGCTCCTTCTGGCTTCTGCGGACATATCCCCAACCCAGGGATCCCCCTGCACATTTCCCACCATAGTCTCGCCTCCTCGAACAGATTCACCTCCACTACAAATTCCTCTAATCCCTTCAACATGTTACAAATCCCTTGGACCCCTTGCTCCCCTATCCCTCCCTTGGGAGCTCTCATGGAATGCACGGTCTGTATGATAATAAATATCTCATACCATACATGACTTGTTCCTCTTACGCACAGAGAGACTTCTTCCTTGTCTGTCTGAAACCTGGCTGACCCCTCTGACACGGTCTCCCTGCCACACTCTCTTTTAGGCGCACCTCCAACTTACCACACTCCTCGCCTGGTAACAAGCATGGTGGAGGTGTCGGCATCCTACTTTCTGTCACCTGCTCATTTGTCCCCGCTACCACTCTGCCTTCCTAACTACTCTTTTCCTTTTGAGGTGCACTCTGTCCGTCATCTACGCCCCCTCCGAGCTCCAAGTGGCTGTTGTCTACGGACCGCCAGACCTGACCACTGCATTTCTTGACTACTTGCTTCATGGCTTCTACAACCGCGCTCTTTACAACGACATCCCACTATCATCATGGGAGACTTCAACATCCCAATCAACACCCCCCCAATCTGCTTCCAACAAATCCTTTCACTCTGTCCTCCTTTGACCTCTCCAGTGGACCTCAGGAGCCAATCACAAGATTGACAAACACACTGGACCTCATCTTCAAACTGGCCTCTGCCCCCCTATCTGACTTCTCAAAACTCCCCCCCAACCCTATTCTGCACCACAAAACCAGCTTACCTCGTCTCCACCATCTCTAACCCACCTGCTCATCCTTTCTCATATCAGTACAAACCCCGCAGGAACCCTACAAAGCCTCAAAACCGTCTCACTTCTCTCTGGACTTCTTGAACCTCTTTCTACTATCTCCTCATTTAATGACAGACGCAGCACACTTTTCTACAATCCACCACAATCATAACCACCCTTGGACTCAGTCGTCCTCTCACACACAACAGAACCCGCAAATTCAACAGACACCTGGCACACAAGGACTCCACTAAACAACTGAGGAGTGCTTCCAGAGCTGTCCGAACGCACGCTGGAATGAAAACTCCACTCCAATGATGACTTTGCCTTATACAAAAACAATCACTGCATACATTTAAATCTGCACTCACCTCGCACTCGCACACAAAAACAGGTCTATTTCACCACTCAACTCCTCCCTGTCCCACAACCCAGATAATTATTTCAGAACTTCAACTCTCTTTCTCCGGTCCACCAGAACCTCCTCCCCCCATCCCTCCTTTCAGCAGACAACTTTGCATTCACTTCCTTCAGAAGCAGCAACCACACTCAGAGGGAAATCATCAGCGCATTCTCCCCCCTCCCCCCACCTCTTTCTACCCTTGCAAAACTGCTCTTCCCCCGTTACTTGCTTCCCCACGGTCACTCATGACAGCTCTACTATTACTGTCCAAAATCTCCAAACCTCCACTACCTGTAGTCTTGATTCACTACCATCCCACCTCATCCCAGACCTCAGTGCTTTAATCCTCCCATGCCCTCACCTTCTCTTTAACCTATCACTAACCTCTGCATCTTCCCTTCCGCCTTTAAAAACATGCTTACTATCACTCCAATCCTCAAAAAAAACAACATCTTCCTCTTGTCAACTATTGCCCAAATCTCCTGCTCCCTTTGCTTTCAAAACTTTAGCGAGCAGCACGTCTATCTTCAGCTGTCTCCCACTTTCCTCCAACCTCTCTTCTTGAACCCACTACAATCTGGTTGCCGACCCCCACCACTTTTACCGAAACCTCGCCTAACCAAAGTCACTAATGACCCTAGTAAAGAGGATGAAAGCCTCATGCCACTACTCTGTGCTCCTCCTTCTTAGACCTGGCCTCTGCCTTTGACACTGTCGACCATTCCCTCCTGCTAAAAAATCCTCTCCTCCCTGGCATCACGGACTTGGCTTTTTCCTGGATCTCCTAGCCTACCTCACTGATCGGACACTTTCAGCGTCATCATTCTCGGCTCCCACCTCCTCCCCCGGCCTCTCTCTGTTTTGTCCCTCAGGGGTCAGTCCTGGGTCCTTTCTCTTCCCTCTCTACACTCTTGGCTCAGTCAGCTCATAGAATCACACGGCTGCGAGTCATTACCACCTGTATGCTGACGATACCCAATCTACATCTCCGGCCCAGATGTCACTTCTCTATCTCCGGATCCCTGACTGTCTGTGCCTACAGTTTCATCTTCTTTCTATCACGTCTCCTAAAACTAAATGTGGAGAAAAACAGAATCATCATCTTCCACCGTCCAACCTCTACCCCTGCCCATGAATCTCTCTATCTCAGTCAACGGGACTACACTCTAACCTGTTCAGCAAGTCCGCTGCCTTGGGGTAATCCTTGACTCTGCTCTATTCTTTTCAAACCACACATTCCAAACCCCTTCCTTTGCTGCCGCCTCCACCTGGAAAAACATCTATCGCCATACGCTATTCATCAACTATGACACTACAAAAATGCTGGCGTCCATGCCCTTGATCATCTCCCCGCCCCTAGACTACTGCTACATCCTTCTCTGTGGGTCTCATAGCTGTACCTCGCTCACCTCAATCCTCTTAACTCTGTTGCCCGTCTTATCCCCCCTTTCTCCTCACTACTCCTCTGCCTCTCCCCTCTGCCAATCCCTTCACTGGCTTCCCATTGCCCAGCAATTCATTTCAAGTACTAACCTGACCTGCAAGGCTCTCCATGACCTCTCCCCTCCATACATCTCTGCCCTAATTTCCAAATATCTCCCCTCACGCAATCTCCGCTCCTCACAGGACCTTCTCCTCTGTGCTCCCCTTATCAGCTCCTCACACAACCGTCTCCAAGACTTCTCCTGTGCTTCACCCACACTCTGGAACTCACTGCCCCAACACATCAGACTCTCCTCCACTTTCACCAGCTTCAAAAGCAACCTGAAAACCCATTTCTTCAGGCTTGCCTATAACTTACACTAACCTTGTTGTCACTACTTCCTCCACAAACATGTCTGCCCCTCACCTTCTGTCTCTTTCCCCCTCCTTGTAGATCGTAAGCCCTTGCGGGTAGGGTCCTCTCTCCCTCTGTCGTGCCAATTGTCATTAATCACTTATCATTGTACTCGTTTGACTTATGTTATGTATGTAAACCCCCTCGAATGTACAGCGCCCTGGAATCAATGGCGCTTTAAAATAAATAATAATAATAGTTCTTGAAGATTGGACTTAAACCCTGGAGAGTTCAGTGGATTTATAGGTGGTAAGGGACACATATCAGCATGTTGTTGGCAATGGTGTGCACTGTGTACAAAGACTGGTTACAAGTGCTCCTGTTCATTTGAATTTGTTTGTGACGTAGACATTGACACAAAAATATACACCGGGGGTCCTGATTTCTGAAAGTTTCAAAATGAGTCCGATGTGGCCAGACAGTATGAAAACAAAAGTCAAAGGCTTGGCTGTATAACCAGAGGTATAACCAGCAACAAGATAGAAATTAGAATCCCACTGCATAGAGATGTAGTGAGACCACATCTGCAATACTTTTTTTTGCATTTTGGAGATGTCAACCACAAAAAGACATTACAAAAATAGAATGAATCCAATGACAGGCTACAAAAATCTTGAAAGGAGTTAAGATCAAAGAAAAGGGAGGACATAATGGAAACATTTACATATCTTACAGGTGAATAACAGGAAAGGAAGGATATGATGGAAGGAACATGATGGAAATCCTTAGAAATATAGCAGAAAGTAAGAAGAGAAAGCGTGGGCATGATGGTAACTTTTACATATGTCACAGAAGGGAAGAAAGGGCAGGGGGGAAAGGATGGAAATCTTTACATTTATTACAGGAGGAAAGAAGAGAAAGGGGAGGCATGATGGAGACCTTTACATATGTCACAAGAGGTATAAAGAGAAAAGTGGGATTTATGATAGAAACCTTTACTTTACAGATGTTACAGAAGGGAAAAAGGGTAGGGGGAAAGGATGGAAATCTTTACATTTATTACAGGAAGAAAGAAGAGAAGGGGAGGCATGATGGAAACCTTTACATATGTTACAGGATGGAAGAAGTAAAGGGGGGTGTGAGGAAAAGTCACTCAAAATATGACAAATCATTCTCCCACCTCCAACTTCGTATCTCGTCAGATCTCACAAATGGCCCCAGCTTCCAGGAAAGCTCAATTTACACATTAATTAGCCCAGCTCAGACCCATTGTAAATGCCCTTCTATAGGAAGCCCATAGGATAGGGGTGCCTGGTATCAGGGCGTAGCGTAGGCCCAGCCAGTTCTGATGGTGCCACTGGTTCCGTTCTGTGCCAATGCCCTGCCGAGGTATGGTCCATTTTGGTTTTTCAGTCAGAAATGGCATGGCCAGGGAAGGAGGAGTTTGTAGGCCGTCCCAGGGATTTGTGGGGGAGTGTAGGCGGCTGCCACGTGGGCTGTCCCATCATGGATATAAGCAGGGAACCCATGTGGGCCTGTGGTTGCATTCAGGAGGGGGGTTCCTGACATCATTCCAGAAGCATCCATGCAGTGCAGGGCCACATCCCCCTCCATGTGAGCCCAGCTCCAAGCTAACTGGACACATTTTACTGCCTTTGAATTGTAACCATACTCGTATTTGCACCTCTGACTCTTACCTGTATATATTATCATCCTGTACATATTATCTGTCTAGTGCACCCTCCAAGGCGAATTAATTCTATAAACTTTAATCTGAGCTATTCTGTTGTGTTGATCATCGGCCTCACACGCCTATTACTTGGTCTATAATATATAGCTATCCCAAGGCTGGATCCTGGCCTTGTTATAAGTCGGTAACGGACCGGTCTTATAACCAAACTAGAAACTGGTGGCAGCCTATTTGACTGGCGAGCTTTGTTTAACCAGTGTGGGTAAGCAAATATCTCCCAGTCGTGAAGGGTCATGGCGAGTATTGTGTTCTCTCATCCTCCCTGGATCTCCCGGTGCCCGTGTGGACAGGGGTTAACAGAAACAGTATCTGGCTGAACTCGTGCACGGTAGGGGAAGTGTGATGTCGCAATACACCCCAAGTCAGGCCGTCGACCCTCGAGTGGGCCGGCGCGGGCTTTTCCTGACAGGGGGGACATGATAAAATCCTTCACATATGTTATATGAAGGAAGAAGAGAAAGGAGAGACATGATGGAAACCTTTACATATGTTACAGATGAAAAAAAGGGAAGGACTGCTATGACGGAAGCAACAAGATAGATATATAACAAGAAAAAGGAAGAGAAAGTGTGGGCATGATGGGAACTTTTACATATGTCATAGAAGGGAAGAAAGGACAGAGGGGAAATGAAGAAAAACTTTACATTTATTTCAGGAGGAAAGAAGAGAAAGGGGAGGCATGATGGAAACCTTTACATATGTTACAGGATGGAAGAAGTTAAGGGAGGACATGATAAAATCTTTCACATATGTTATATGAAGGAAGTAGAGAAAGGAGAGACATGATGGAAACCTCTACATATGTCACAAGAGTCCAAGCAAATATATATCCAGAAAACCTCATCTCTAGGCTGGGCATATAATAGTATAAAGCCCCCTATCGTAACAGACCCCTCTCAAAACCATCTATATTCAAACAAAAACAGCACCTCAAGAGAGTATAGGGTAAAATATCAATAGCTTTATTTAATTTACAATTATTAAAATATATAAAGAATTATTTTGGTGTAGAAAGAAGAATAGCCACAAAACACAAATGAGCACACATTCCCAAAGAGTATAATATGTGATTATGTCTCTAGTTTAAGTAAGTATAAGTAATAGTTTACAAACATATATGTAACGCATCTGCATATATCCCCAAACTATAACATAGCCCAAAAGCGGATCAGCGGACACTAACAGGTTAGTTAAGTAACTAAATCCCTGTAAAATGTTCAAATACAGTCAATCACTGCTCCGGTATTAACAGTATATATGGCTCAGTATAGGTATCTTAGGCAGGCGTCACATAATCAATCACATAAACTAGAATCCAACATATTTACCAAGAATGTAATGGGTAGGGCTCGTGACCCCAACGCGCCTTTCGCACAGGTGTTGCTTCCTCAGCCGGGGTATCACGTATTATACTCTTTGGGATTGTGTGCTCGTTTGTGTTTTGTGGCTATTCTTCTTTCTACACCAAAATAATTCTTTATATATTTTAATAATTGTAAATTAAATAAAGCTATTGATATTTTACCCTATACTCTCTTGAGGTGCTGTTTTTGTTTGAATATGTCACAAGAGGTATAAAGAGAAATATGGGGCTCATGATAGAAACGTTTACTTTAAATATGTTACAGGGGAAAAAACGGGAAAGACAGTCTTGATGCAAACATTTACATACATAAACTATGAAGCAAAAACATACATACACTATGATTGAGGTTGCCTACTGAAAAACGTCAGTGTGAAGACGTCCAGTGCATTCTTGTATTTTTTAAATATAGATTAATAAAATACAGAGTTTGATATACTTTCTTTTCTCCCCGGATGATTGTTGGTCTCTCCACTTATCTGAATGCAGTCCTGCTAATCGGTTGGAGTTTACCGATTCTTGCGTGCACACCGCCCAAGTACTCAGTGACGCCTGTGAAGCTGGTGAGCTGATTGCTCTTTTTGTGACTTCTTTGGATACAAACCTTTCCATATGTTACAGGAAGAAGAAGGGAAGGGAGGGGGGGGGCAGGGACTAATAGAAACCTTTAAATATGTAACGGGAGGAAAAAAGGAAAGGTGGGCATAATGGAAACCTTTACATATCTTTATCAGAGAAGGAAATAATTTAAGGCCATACTAGATGGACCATGTGGTCTATTTCTGCTTTCACTCTTCTACATTTCTCTTGGCAATCACCATCTGCTATAGCACATGGGCCCCTAATACTGTTGCATAGTGGTCTATCTTAACTAATTTCTTCAGTGCTGTTTGCATATGTAGCCGAGGTGAATTTGTCATTTAATGACATCTTAAATAAAGCATCTGTGGTGGCTCTGATATTTCCAATATTTGATGGCCCAGAGGCACAGGAGCTGGACAATTACTCTGTTTGCCTGTGCAAAATACAAAAACTAATAGTAAATATGATTGACTGGGAACACGTCCCCGACAAGATTAGCAGAGATGAGAGAAAATAGTTTCATTTCGTGTCACTCTACAAATGAATATCATATTTACTCTTATAGAGAGCTTTAAATCTGGGCATCAGTGAAATATAATTAAAATAGAAACAAGTGAGAGAGTAGCTGTGCGGACATTTGCCAACTCGCCATGACATCTCTCAAGTCAGAAATGCAAATCTCTGTCAAATAAAACTTTAAAATATTGCTTTAACACAGTAGTAGGTGTCATATTTAGATAGCAGCTGAAATTATCACTGCTCCAAGAGCGCCAACAGAATGTACATCTACAGAGGCTCCTGGCAGCACAATCGCAGATGAGCAGAGATAAGCTGATCTGAAGAAAGATACTGACAAGATACTGCAAACCTGAGGGACTTCCAAGAATCAGTGTATTGCCATAGCAAACAACATTTCAGCCCCAATTGCTGGGACATTACAATGGACCCGACGTACAATATTAACTGATACTGGGATGACTATTGCATGTTGCGACCAGGGGCAGAACTAGAGAAGGCTGGGCCCTTATTTGAAACTTTTTATTGGGTCACACTGTACCACTTATACCTACATTTACCAGTACCTCTAATTAACAATCATACAGAATCCAAATATAAGAAGGAGCAAATACCACCAAACAGTGACCATATAGTGGTATATACCAGTGTACACAGGCTCTGCAGACTGTATATTTCCTCCATACAGTGAACATAGAGTGGTAGATACCAGTGTACACAGGCTCTGCAGATTGTATATTACCAACATACAATGACCGAATAGTGGTAGATACCAGTGTACTCAGGCTCTGCAGACTGTATGTTACCACCATACAGTATCCATATACTGGTATATACCAGTTTATACATGCTCCGAAGACTGTATTTTACCACCATGCAGTGATCATATAGTGGTAGATACCAGTGTACACAGGCTCTGCAGACTGTATTTTACCACCATACAGTGATTATATAATGGTATATACCAGTGTACACAGACTCTGCAGACTGTATTTTACCACCATACAGTGATTATATAGTGGTATATACCAGCATACTCAGGCTCTGCAGACATGCAGTGTCTGGGACTTTGTGTGGTGCCCTAGGTGGTCGCCTACATTCACCTACCTTTCGTCCAGACACAGGTTGTGACTATCTTTGCATTGGACATTCAATACAGAATCCAAATATAAGAAGGAGCAAATACCACCAAACAGTGACCATATAGTGGTATATACCAGTGTACACAGGCTCTGCAGACTGTATTTTACCACCATACAGTGATTACATAGTGGTATATACCAGTGTACTCAGGCTCTGCAGACATGCAGTGTCTGGGACTTTGTGTGGTGCCCTAGATGGTCGCCTACCTTCACCTACCTTTCGTCCCGACCCTGGTTGTTACTATCTTTGCATTGGACATTCAATATGTATATGTAAACAGAGAAGGAAATAATTATTTAATCCCTTGCGGATTGTTTAAGTTTGCCCACTGACAAAGACATGAACAGTCTATAATTTTAGGATAGATTAATTTTTATATTGACAGATAGAATATCCAAAATAAAACCCAAAAAATCACATTGTATAAATTATAGAAATGTATTTGCATTTTGCTGAGAGAAATAAGTATTTGATCCCCCACCAACCATTAAGAGCTCTGGCTCCTATAGACCAGTTAGATGCTCCTAATCAACTCGATACCTGCATTAAAGACAGCTGTCTTAAATAGTCACCTTTGTAAAAGACTCCTGTCCACTGACTCAATCAGTCAGACTCTAACCTCTACAACATGGGCAAGAACAAAGAGCTTTCTAAGGATGTCAGGGACAAGATCATAGACCTGCAAAAAGCTGGAGATATTCTATCTCTCAATGTTAAAATAAAAAATACCCTTAATATTATAGACTGTTCATGTCTTTGTCAGTGGGCAAACTTACAAATAAGCAAGGGATCAAATAATTAGTTCCCCTAAATCTAGAGTCTTGCTTCTGCTTCTGCATTTAAAATTAAGCATGATGCACTTCTAGGCCTGGCCCCTCAAAGGCCACAGGCCCTGTAGCTACTGCTACCGCTGCTATGGCAGTAGTTCCGCCTATGGTTGAGATCCTAACTCTATGGAAAACTAGTAATAGGTTCTGAAGCCCCAAATGCCACCCATAAAGCAGCATAAAGATGTAAGAAAATGAAGCAGATACTAATCCATATAAAGCTAGTCCTTCCATATAGCAACATAAAGAGCTGCTGGAAGCTTAAAATCACGGTCTATGTTGAGGACAGGAACTTCTCGGGGTCATGTACTTTATGAACAATGTACCAGAAGAAAAGAAAATGGGGCCCTAAGAGTCGTTTATCCTGGCACCTGTAAAAAGCAGTACAGGATATGTAGCAACGCACTGTACTATAGAGAGGTGCTACTAGACCGCCAATCACTGCATGCACTGCACTAATACAGAGGTTTTACTAGTAAAATGTTAATGATAATTGGCTAGATCTTCTATAAATCATGTGTGTCTATGACATTGTGGGCAAAATGTATGAATAGGACTGCACCAGGTATCTGGCGTCTTTCCAGCCCGATATCAGGCGCAGCCCTGTTCATACATTTTTAAATCTCCCACATGCCACTCCGCGGCGCATTACATAGCGCCTGTAACTTGAGGGACTCTGTATTATACTTTTCCTCAGATATCCCACAAGCCCACAAAACCTTTTAGAAATTCCAAGGTTCATTTCAGTGGATAATGTAGCAAAAAATAGGACATATGGGAAACATGGCCACCTTCTCAAGTCCTTAATAACAACAAACGCCATCATTTAACCCTTTAGATAGCATGGTCAATAGAGTTTGTGGCATCTAAATTTTGTACAGAGTCGCTCCCTCTTTAAGCCCTTTGGATCACCAACATCTCAATAACACAATGCTACAATGATTTGAAGTGGCTTTAAAACTGCCTCCAGGCCTGCCATATTTGTTGGCCTATTTTGTTGTGTATAGTGCTGCTCAAAAAGGTCCCTGTTTGGTTAAACACTGCTTCAAACAAACTTGTTAAAAAATTGAGAGAAGCTCTGAACCCAAATGTAATTGAGGATAGGCTCTTTTTTAGCTCTTTCGGGGCTGTAGGGTTTCAGGTTTGAATTTCCCTTCAGTCAAATTTTACTTACTGCTAACGTAAGTTACTTAACATTAGGGCAACTGACCCTAATGTTGGACCTGAAGTGCCATCACAGATTGGTAGTGATATGTAATAGTAAACTTACCCTGAAAGAGCATAACAAACCCTAATCCTAGATGTAACATATCGTAACTTTTTCATTAAAATTCAATTTGGTGAAACCCAAAAGGAAATACAAAATTTTGGGTAGAATGTGATTTTGACTCAAATTGAAAATGCAAACTAGCTATTCATAAGACCTTATAAAAAAAATGAATAAATAAAAACCGCTAAGCACATTAGGACATACCGGTACATCCTGGCAGCGCTAATCGGTATGGAGTGGGCTCACTCGCAAACCACGCTATATATAGTGTCAGCTGTCAATCACATCCAGAATCTACCACTAGCTTCTTGGATTGGAATTAGCTCTGATCCCGGTCATTTAACCCTCCAGATGCCATGATAAACTACGGCATTTAAATGATTGGAAAAAAAGCTTATGGTTCATTGTCCAATGAAGGCCTCCATAGATACCATGTTTGTGCTACTATTACTCCCTGCCACAAGCACAGTGTAATAGGAGATCAGTGGAATCACTACATATTAAAGTACATCAGTGCTGCAATATATTGTCCAAGCAATCAAGCAATCACATGCTCAAGTCTCATAGCGAGACTACAAATTACTGTAAAAAAAAGGTTTTATGAAAAAAATAAAAAAACCTTTTCCCATGTAACATAAGAAAAAAGATATGATATGGTACATTAAACTGTAATATTAAAAAAATAAATCTTGTCCTACAAAAAACAAGCCATAATATGACTATATTGACAGAAAAATAAAACAGTTCTGGCTCCTGGAATTGGAGGAGAAATAAAACAGAAAAAAAAAAAAAGATATTTTTTAGACTAGTCTATGTTTGACCAATGGTAGTCAAACTCCTGGAACCCTCACCACTCAGATGCCTTAGTGACCACCATGTGCCCTTTATTGTTTACCACACACAGCACCCTATACTTGGTTGTGGCTGTATCTGGTACTGCAGCTCAGACCCTTTTATCTCATTGTCAGGCACCATTACTACCAACTGTAGAGTATTGTGTCTGGTAAACAATGAAATAGATGTGCTGCTCAATGACGTGTTGTAGCATCTCAGTTGGGTGGTTGGATGTTGGGAGTTGGACCATCACCATCCTTGGCATAGGCCCTTAAAGTTATAGTCTTGGAAACTCCCTTCTAATTAATTCATCCCATACACCCCAAAAGATACCACTAAAATGCACCTTATTTTGCAAAAAAAAAACACAGTCAAGCCATGTCTATGGGAAAATAAAAATTTATGGCTCTTTGAATGTTCTTTTGCAAAAAAAAAAAAAGAAAAAATGGTTATTTCCCTGTGACTTTATTATTATTGGATACCAAATAGGACCATCTTCCATTTGTATGGACAATCTAGGGTTATTACATTGTAATACATGCTCTATCCAAATATGTTTATTATACAAAATCTCAAATACATCTACGTTGATGGTTACACCTATTATTATTATTATTATTCTTTCTTTCATTGAGTTGTTTGCTTCTTTTATTACACTTTTTATCTCCTTCTTCCCTTTCTATGACAGTTTGAGAGAATTTACTAAACCTGTTTTATAGGATGCTTTCAATGACTATACAGCCATTAAAAACCTGCTACTCATTTCCGAATTTCCTAGAGGATAGATACGCAAATAAGATGCTAGAGTAAGAGAGTAATTTAACCATTAAGCCTACAATTAGGTAAAGAACTAACACTTTACCAAATCTCCCTGCAGATCATAATAAATCGTTTATGGCTTGTATACATTCTGCAAGCTATCAGGTGCGATGATCACCATTTATTGTTATATTACTATATTCTCAAGATTAATTCATGTTCAGGAATAAAATAGAAAACAATTATGCCTGAAAGGGGTAAAGGAGGATGGAAATGGCCTGGAACAGGATGGATACAATCATAAAAATCAAGACTGGTATAAAGAAGCCTGAAGACAGGAACAGAAGTTGGTGCTTAGGGTAACTTTCCCCTTTTTAAAAACAAAGGGAGCAAATAATGTCCCTGGCCAAAACTCCGTTGCCGATGGGGACATGGCCTAATCCTTCTGCATTGTTCTTGTTCTTTTTTATACTGGACATTTCTAAACAAACTAACTGTTCTAAAAAGTAGATTTGTTTTTTTTTATTTGCAGCCCACATAAACTTAGATATTGTGCATTCGGCCCATGTTAGCCTATGGATTTGACATGCTTGCTGTAAAGAACCTGATACCAAGGCCGACGTGTATAAAGCAAACACAATCCATTGTATGTTTGTGTGTTACTGCCACATCAGTGTGCACCTATGCTCATTTTTTTCAAAAAAGATGTTTTGGTATTTGCAGACCAAATATTGTTTTCTACACTGTTTGCATGGGGGAGTGGCTGCCCCCTCTCTGGTTTTCTTGCACTCCACCCACCTGCACAGGCTTTCAAATTAATGCAGAGTATCTTGTAGCTGGAATCTTCTCTCCCTGAAATATGGAGGTCTGAAGAGGCACCAAGAGAGGTAATGTTAGAGTAGGTTCCCACCTGCATTGAAGTCCCGTTGAGATGGGCTCAAGCAGTTTTGATCAAAAATGTGAACTAAGAACCTCAACATTTTTTATGTATTCTAAGCAGCAGAAATGTTTTTTCAAAGATTCCTATGTCCTTTCTGAAAGGTTTTTAGTGCTAGTGGTGTGCTGCCAATATGTAGGCGTCGCACTACAACTGTATGATTCTACACATTTATGACGTATTACACATAAAAAGGAGCTGTGATCAAGGAACTTATGTTCTGAAACTCGTAAGCTGGTTACCACATGTTTGTCCTAATATCCCTTTTTGGACTATGTTTACTTTAATCTGATCATTTAATAAAAAAAATTTTTTATGCATATGGGATTTTGCTCGCTAGCAACAGATTTTTTCTTCGTGCAAATCTGTCTTCTTTAAAGTATGATTTTAGTGCCGCAAGTCCGGGTGCATTGCTGCTGGAACAGGTAGAGCACTTTAAAAGTGGTTTACCTGAGCCTGAATTGTCGCTTATAAGCTAGAAAGCGCTAAATCTATGACCGGCAGAAGAACAGGTTCAGGCACATTCTACGATACTAATGTGCACAAAAAAAATGGCGCCCGGGTGCCAAAAATCCTACATGTCGCCCTTAGAGAGTAAGCCAAAAACAAA
Source organism: Phyllomedusa bahiana (assembly GCA_025379985.1). NCBI lineage: Eukaryota > Metazoa > Chordata > Amphibia > Anura > Hylidae > Phyllomedusa > Phyllomedusa bahiana. The sequence goes on along the minus strand of JAODAL010017253.1, from coordinate 34,691 downwards.
TTGGTCTAAAAGACTGGACAAGTTTAAAATGATACGGATTCAAACACACTCTAACATTTCACACAATTTCATTAAATAATCCTATCATAATATTACCCAAAAAAATCATTTATATACAATTATTTCCATACATAAAACCCCATAATTACAACTAACCACATCTACAATACCTACACTTCCTCACTCATATCACCATCCTAATTAATAAAATAATATCTCCTCCATTAAAATCATAAACCCATCCAACACAACCAATAACCAATTTTATCACACCACCCTATACCAACATTTACCAACACCACTAATTATCCTCCACCCTATATAACAAACTAAACCCATATAACATACATCCATTATCCATCCTCAACTCAACATCAAAAAACAAAAGCACTCACACATACCACCTACAATTATCACAAATAACATAATTAACCACACCCCCCAAACCAAATTCACCCCACTTCGAATTAAATTATACCCAATCAAAAACCAAACCACTAAAACAAACAACCCCCCCCCTTTACCACTCACTTTCATACCTTCCACAATCAAAAATCACATACTTTATAACAAACACCCATTCCAAATACAACCTATCCAACCTCAATTCCCCAAACCCCTCAATAAACCTATTATACTAACACAAACCCTAATACCCACATAAATTCCCCCCATCATCTCTACCATCCTCAACACAATTCTCCATTCCCCCCTCTCCAAAAACATACAAACACCATAATCCCATCAATATATCAAACAACTCACCTATGCCTCCAAACATAAATAAAACACCAAACAATCTATCAAAACTTTACCCTCCCCCACCACTCCATTAACAAACTTATACTTCTTCATCAACAAATATCTCTCAAACCTTAGAGTACGTTCACTCTGTGTCGCAATCTCCACGTCCTTATCACTGCTCTTTCTTGTTCCATCTATGATATCATAACTATGAGTCATTGTTCTTCTCACTAACTGTGTGTCTGTACAGTGTGTCTCTGTGTGTGTGTAATTATCACACTCCTACTCTCACGCAATGCAAGATGTGTGTCTACTGCATAGTGTCTGAGCAAAAAGTATTTGTGTGTGCTTATTGTCGCTCAGCACCTTACCCAGAGTGTCCACTACCTCTTATAAGAACAAGTCACCGAGTACTTTCTGTCGTGCCAGTTTCCTGTGTGTGCTTCGCTGCTGTCTGACTCCATGCTCTGCTCATATCCTTCTATCTCTTTGTCATATTCACACACCACATCACTCTCCTGTAGCATCTTGAAACACTATACTCTCTGATATTTCTACATCCGAATTCTTCCCACTATGTGCATTATAGTTACCTCTACTCTCGCACATAATATATTCTATCACTGTAACTAGACTCAAGTCCCTCTCAACTCCCGCAATGATACTCTTCTAACTCATCATTGTTTGTGTATTGTCAGAAGCCTTTATGTGTCATGACCTCGTATTGTCTGATGAAGAAAATCATAATGATCAATCTCACAGTGTACATTGACTCATATATGCCTAACACTACTGACTCTAACTGATATCCACATATATCTCTCCGTCCCAGTGTTCATACACTCCACCGCAAATCTTAACTGTCTCCAGTCATCCCTTAGTGTCCTCCTTTGTGTTTGACCTAAGTTTCGATGTGTCTAAAACTATATCTATTTGTCTTGCTTCCCATACAGAGTCTCTCCTCTCCCACTTCGCCGTCACTCTAGAGTGTAGTTGACGCACCACCTCACAGTATAGTTCCTCCTGACTGTTCAGTCACAATCTCGCGTCTATCACCAGTACTGTCCTTCATTGTGTAATGTGAAGACTATTCGTGACCACTGTACTCCTACAACGTTCTTCTTAATGGTCTCTTGTCGCCACAACAATTCACATACACTCACGCTAAGATAGCTGTTATCACCCCCTTGACAACTCTTATCATTGTCATAATTGATTATGAGTCCCCTCGAAGAGCGTCTGTGCAGTCTAGTTATGATTGTACACTCCTGCATACTGCATATACACTCACTCTCTGTATGAACTTGCGTTCTTCTTATTTGTGACTCACTACGCTGTGTCTTGTTGCCACCTTGACCTCACCTCAATATTCTGTTTTGATTCAGGTGTGTGTCTAATCATGTCTTTCTCTCTCGTAACTTACCATTTGACTCACGCTGTTCACTATCAGAATACCCACCAGCAGTGTAATGTGTCCTATTATCCCTGTATCTACCTGTCTCTCTAAATCCTTACGTGTGTCTATATATATTAAGACACTTGTATCCTCTGTTAATCCCATGAGGTCTGATAAATACTCTCATTACCCATGTTGAAGGTGCTCAACTTCCTCACACTGCCTGTATATTTCTCTGAAGACCTAACACTTGATATGTCTTCTCGCCGCTCTCGCTGTGTCTCATACTCCAGGTACTCAGTGTGTGAGTTGGTGCATTGTGTCGACAATCTCTCAGGTCTTGAGACTATGAGATAGTGTTCTGTCAATACACTCTAGTCCCTCATTGTCTGATCATCAGGACGTCGCACCCCTAAATGACATGTGCCTACACTCTCTCATCCTTTCTCTCAGACCTCTAGTGTCAATCCATATCCCTATGATGTAACACTGTCCTCTGCTATTCTCTAACTACGTGTGTGTGTTCATATTGATCCCACCTCAGTCAGGGTGCTTTCCCACTACCTATAGACCTCCCCATCTCTTATTGAGCCATCCTCATACCACTGCATCACACCGTGTTTTCTCTGTACTAACCACGCGGCCCACTCACTCGTCCTCGAATCGCTTCAGTGTCCCATACTATGTTGTGCACTCGATGTCACTCACCTATGTTGCTTCCACCATAAAATACCTCCATTACAAACTCGCCGTTGTAATGTCCCTCCTCCTTCATTATGTAGTTGACTACCAAATACTCCCTAGTCTACCTCCTATCCTATAGATGTATCATATATAAGTCTCACCCCACTAAAGACTACGCTTTACGCCACTTACCTCCGATACTCAACCCCTCAACTACCCCTGCTGTAATGCGCTATGAATCATCCTCAGACTTCTGTCTACCCTACCTATCCACTCCTCACCAGCGGACCTCTCACTCTCCTAGCACGACCCCTCACACACTCATCTAAATTTCACACTGCTCTGTCCCACACTCTCACCCCAATGCTCACAGACAGAGTCTTTAACTGAAATCCTCCTACCCAACCCCTATCCTATTCATATCATCCCTGCTTCACCCTCACAGACCACTAAGGATCATTCCCCCCCAACACCACCAAAAAAAACCCTTTCCACCTCCTGAATTATCCATCTAACATGTCCTACCCACCACCATCACCCTGCGCGCATATGTGCATCATACCACCTAAACACCCACCACAGTCTACCTCTAGTGCACTCCTGTCCCACCCCAATAGTCCACATCACTTTATCTTCTCCACAGACTAATCACTTCTAGCACCCTAGAAACAGCACTATTAACCAATGAGTCCACTCGAGTACTAGTCCTCCCAACTCATATCTCACCCTACACACTCACTTCACTTATCACTTGGTGCCACTCTAACCCTAATAATCACAATACCTCTCTGAATATAGCTTATAAATACATATACGTCTCTAGCTCCCCATCCCACTCTGTCCACACCCATCGCTCTGTGTTCACTTAGTATACCCCTGTCATGTTAACAACTCACTCACCACCTACAGATCCCTCGTTGCTACACCTCCCTTGATCACACCCTATCTCACTAAACTCTGTCTCCTCAGTTCACTCCCTAACCCCCAGAGTCTCTGTGATCCCTGTTCCTACCTTGTGTCTACTATCAGACTCCATGAACAGTACGTGCTGTTGTCGTGTAGTCTAGAGATCAACAAACTCCGATAGAGATCATCATCTCTTAGTGTAAACCTAACAACCAAAAATACACACCCTAACTTTACTCTTTCCCATTGCTAGTATGTCTAGACATCATACCTTACTTAACACCCCACTCTACATCCCTCTCATATGTCTTAGATATACCGTGTGTGCTTCACTCATACTTTGTGCTACTCCAGTCGTGCATACAAGTTCACTCACTGTCATCAACTAGACCCATCACTTAAGATGAACCCAGATATACATGTCTACGTCGTCTCAACTATCCCTTTAGTACTCTTGTGTCTGTTGTTACTGTATATTACCTCCATCACCCAGATGCACACAATCTCTATTTGTTGACTACTAACTGTGAGCTACTATTATAAACCACTATTTTGATTGTTAGTATTATAGGTCAACACTCTGCGCTTTTCTCTGACTATTAGATCCTCTCTGTCCATCATGTGTCTCCAATCCATCTACATACACTACAGTATACCTGCATTCACACAGTGTTAACTCTTAGACGCAGTTCACTCTTTAACTAGTTCTTGCCTGATATTTACCAATAGTACTGTTACATCATGTGAATCTTTGAGTGATCTGTACTCTGTACCTCTCACACCTGTGTACTGTTCTCTACTCACCGTCTACAGTCATAGTCTACGTGTGACATATCTCTTTCATGTATGACATAAGAAAATCCTTATTACTCTAGTAGCCTCAATACGCCTACAGTAGTGACGCAACCTGATGAACCTTATGCATGTGTGTCGTTGTACAACACAATCCTGATTCGAGCTGATTTGTCTCCTGCCTCATTCACTACTATTCTCCATATCTCTTATGACTAAGATGTACTGTCTACTGTCTTGTTCCCCCATAAGACTCAGTAAGTTTCTCTCCTTTATGTTAACGCACGAACACGTGTCCACACTCAAGTACCTGTGTGTCTTCTGTCCTCATTTAACTCCTCACCACCACCATACACTTACACGACCTCATTTGTGTCTCCCCTTCATAATAGAGACACTGTGTATGACACTCACTACTACCTGTGACCCTGTCTTCTGCTTAAGCCACAGAATATCAGTAGTCTGCGATGCCCCATTTCATAATCTAACTACTGTCATGTGTCGACTGTGTCCACTAGTTGTCACATCTCTTCACACCTCTCCACTCACCCCTAGTGTGTGTTAGTGTGGTTGTCTAACATAATACTTGTCTCACAGTCTTCCCTGTGTCCACTCTCTCCTTTCCATCAATAGTATTGTGTATACCCATGTTAACCCCTATAACTCTGTGTGTCTACTTTCATACTCTCCTTGTCTCCACTCACTTAATTGTAGCCTGTCTAGCCAAGTTGCATCCTCGCTCCCACTATCATACTGTTATCAGACTGTGCATTGTGTCTTTCCCATATTCCCAATACTCTTTATGTCATTATCACTACTCGTTTGTGCGCTCTACACTACACTACTAACTATTTCCTATCACTGTTCCTCTACTCACCTATGAACTAGTTTGATATCTCCTCTCTATCTGTGCGCCACTCCTCTAAGAATCTATAGTCAACATTCACACTTCTCACTCCGCTATCAGTGACATGTATTAGTCTTCTCTCACAAGATAGACTCACCAGAGCGCTTAGATGTATCTTGTTGTAGTCACTGGGACACGTTTCAAAATAGTGACATACGATGTGTCCACCATGCTCATCTGATGATCCATCTCAAAGTTATATACTACTATCGTTCCTGACTATTCCTTTGTCCCCACACACTTTATCTCCAGAGTTGTCTACCCGTGTCTCTCTAACACACAGATCTGCCTTACCATTTCTGCCCTTCTTTTAAACTATCACTTCCTACTTTCAAACTATAACTCTACCTTTAAAATATATCCTCCTCTTACCTTTCCAAACATCACTTTTCCATCAAAACTATCACTTTACTTCCCAAACTTAAATCACTTCTTTCTTTCCAAACTCTCATTCCTCCTATTACTAACATACCCCCCCCCACCCACAACATCTCACTTACCTCTCACTCTTCTTTACCATTCATCACTTCTTCTTTTTTTCCTATCTACCTTTCGCTACATACCTAGAGTCCTCCTTGAGGACGCGCTTGTACACATGTATGCAGTAACACATATATGACACCTATGTCTATCTACGAGATGTGTGCCTTGAGACAGTCCTTCATGATCCATCTCCACGACATCTTATCTCCTCTTCCTTCTCTACTATTCTATATCACTATCCCTTCCTCTTTCTATTTTCCCAACTCCCTCTTTCTACAATTTCTATTTCTCCTTTTTCTTTATATATACTCTTGTTATTCTCTGTGTGTGTCACCCCAAATCCTCTCTCGTTATGTTGCACGCGCACCGTATATGAAAATCAGTCTTTCCCTCCCATTTTCCGTTACTTACTCATTTGTCTAAAATCTGTATAATGTAGTAGTCCTGCATATCTCTGAAATTGTTGTATCACCTCATAACTCACCTATCTTGACTACTCTGTAGTTGTTCAAATCTGTCTATCACATGACAGTGTCTCCTACATCCTCTAGTCTGTTCTTGTCCCTACTTCTCAGTCCTGTACTGTAAGACTCCATTCTTCACCTATAATATTCCTGTACCTATTCTCATAAATTCATCACATACTACGCCACTCCAACCTCCTCAGTCGCGTCACATCTGTGTCCCCCTGTGTATTAACATCTATAGAGTCACTGACTCTCTATCCTCTTTGTGATAAAGTACATATCAAGTCTGCCACATGATCTTGAATTCTTCCATCTCCTCTCAAACCTCGTGCTGCCTCTCATATCACTCAACCTCCTCACCCTCACCTCATGGACACATCTAATATATGACCTTATATACACTCTAGTCTATCTTCTAATCATAGTCTATTACTATACTAGATAAGATAACCCTGTAAGATGATATCTACTATCCAGTGACAATGAACACTGTCTAACCCAAAACACTACACTAATCTCTCCATTCATTCTCCGACTCATTACACACTTTGTATACTCGTGACACTAATGTAGTGTATAGTCTTAAATAGTTCTGTCACTCTCTCACACGACGCCTATGTGTGTGTCTGTGATGTCACACTATACATCTCTCTTCCTATCAATTCTATTCCACCACCGTTGACAAAGACTCACTAACACCACATACTACCATCCTAAGCAAAGATCATCACACGCCACTCAGATTAGAATCATCCCACTTCTACTGTGTGCTCCCCTAAAAAATCAAGTGTCCCAAGTCTATAATTTCTTTGTGTCACCAATGCCCTTAAAATTGATCACCTCATTCTCTCACTTCTCACTATACATAAAAACTCTAATGTATGCTACACACTAGTGTACCCCACCACACCTTATCACCTGCCGTATCACTGAGTGTATCAATTCCACATACTACTTTTGGATACACAGTATCCACCTCAAAATCTTCTACACAAACCTTCTATACAGTGAGTCAGTCAACTCGTATACCCTGTCCCTGTGTAGTGCCAACCTCCACTATATATGTCACCTCATGATCCTCACACCAGAATGCTCTACACCCTGTTCAACAGTTCACATCTGAACTCCAACCTAGATACTCTTCACTCACCCTGATCTCTATGTGATATTATTTGTTGTCTAGTGTGTGAATACTCACTTTGATTTAACACTCATTCGTCCGTAGATCTCACCATATCCACCCACTCAGTCTGTGACTCACCTTTCTGATGGAACTTCATGTCCTCACTCTTGTACTCTCACTACTTATACTTTAGATACTTAGCAGAATCGCCACATAGTCCTCAATTGCAATAATTATGACTGAGTTATTTCCTGTCACAATATACACCTGTATAATTGACTCAAATCACAGCATCGTTTGATAATGTGTGCCTAGTCTACTCACACGTTCTTTGTAGATGACCTACTGTCACTTCTCGCCATTGTGCCCCATCTATTTCCCAATCCCCACCCACCACACTCCAAATGGTCATGTCCCATCTAACACTCAACGATCGACCACTCTACCTACCAATCGCCCCGTATAGTGTAGATAGCCAACTTACCGTGCCAACAAGACTGAGCTGTTCTCGTAGCTCACCATCCCGTAGACTCTATAGATGTCTTCTTGTGAGATCACCACTGTCTGTTTCCTTGTCACCCCACACCTGTCTGAACCACTAATCTTGTTTGTTGCATCGTTCGTCAAAGCTGTCAATGCTCCATCAGAATGTTTCTAATCCACACTTTAACTTCGTTACATGCGTCACCATAATCACTCTATATCTCTGTCTTGAACATCTTGCGTCTGTCTACATAGCATAAGATGCCAACTCACCTGTGAGTATACTAATCGTTTGTGCTTATAAGTTGTATGACATTTGTCTGCTGAATCTCATCAATGATAACCAAACCTAGTGTCTAAAGTCCCCTAGTTCACTTCGCGCACCGGTCGCCTACCACTCGTGCAGTATGTCCACAGTTCGACGATACTCTCTGTTGTATCATCACCGTCTGTGCACTCCGCTACATAGGTGACCATAATACCATCTCCTGTGTGTAATGTCTTATCACCATCCTCGAGTGATAGAAGATCTGTCCATAATTCTTTGTCACACCAATATGTCACTGTGTCTCTACTCCGCGTAGTATACAACCTCCATAATTGTCTCTACATCAAAAGAATTCTCCAATTCCTAGTACTTCCATTGTTGTATTGTTCGCTCGCAAGTCATAATTAAAGTACTAACTGTCTGTTGTGTGTCTGCACACAAATGTCTTCTTTGTGTGTATACTCTGACATTTTCCACACTAAATGTGAGATTGTATCTCGTAGATATATCAGTACTCTCTCTATAACGCGTCTAGACTCCACAGCCCCATGCTCACTCTCTACACATCATTCTCTCACTCTTCCATCTGAGTTATAACATTAGTATATGTGATCTGTGTTCTGCTCTGTTCACAGTGTCTGTTTCAACGATAGTCATTGTTCGTTCTGTCTGTCACTATACTATGCTGACACCTCGATGATCATAACTTGTTATTGTTAGTATCATTCATCAAGTAATAGTGCTTGCCGTCCTGCTGTTCTTGTCTCATCACTATCTTTATCACCCTTAATGACAGACTAGACAGATCGCTCTCCAATGTGAGTCACTCTCTCAGTCACACACTGATTCTCGATCATACCAGATATCTGTACACAGACCATAGGATATCATCTCCTGTCATCTAATACGTATTGAGCTGTACTTGCATAGACTCAAGCACAATAAATCAACAGTCAGTGTTGTCAATCACACTCTATGTCATCATGTATACTCAGACCACAACTGAATCTATGTAAGCAGTGTGTTGCGAATAGACCCAGCGTCTATAGGTACACTCTACACTCTGAATTCTCATAAGATCAGTCACTAATCTGTGAGTAGTGATAGTCATATCTTCACTCTCTCTCCCCTGCTTTAGTTGTTAAATGTGTCTCTAATCTATCTGTAATGTCTTGTGCTCCACTAATTGTGACTAAGTGATGTGCTATCTCTTATGTCTCTGTTATTTATCCCTATACGTGCACGCACATCACTCATATCACGCATGTCTCACTTGTCTCCTCTATAAAATCTCTTGCCTATATCACTCCAGCATATCATTCAAGAACTATCGTGTACAGTCTATTGATAACTATTCGCCGTGTTCTTCATCATCCTCACATCTTCTTATACCACACTATACTCTCCTTTCTCACTCATGACTTGTACACCTCCTATCTAACATATGCTCTCAACATCAATCACTGTCATTATAGATAACTGTGCACCTCACTCTACCTCTCCTACTCATCCTCTATGTGTCACTTATTATGGTGCCTCTCTCCTCTCTCCTCCATATCATCCACAACTCCTCAACTGACACTGACTCTCATGTCTATCACTCCACAGTTATAGTTCACCTTACGTTGTTTCTGTATCTCTCTTCACTATTAGAGTGTCTTCCACTCCCTCATGATGACCCTAATGTATAGACCTAGAGCAAGTTATTCTGTAAAAAGTATAAGTGTGTAATCAATCAACCCACATATCACACTCCTATACACCCATCAATGAATTATCCCACTGTGTAACTCATCCCTAGAGAATAGATTATATCATATATCATAACTTCCTCTCCCATAGGTGTGTCCCCACCTCAATTAATAGTCCATATTGACCATATATAGGTGTACACACATTCAAGTCTCTAATCTGACTATCTCTCACATCTGAGACCTCACTCAATATGTGTAATATATAGATTATATATAATAGTACTATCTACACACACACACATTCCAACACCCTCTCAAAACATACACCCCCCACCCCCCCTCTACTCACTCACCCTCACTCACCCCCCAACCCCATACACAGCCAATACTCCCTCCATGTGTAGTATATCCACAATTCTGTTGTGACACTGCCCCTCATGAGTGTGTGATAACACTCAATCGTATGTCCTCAACATAGTGAATTCAAGTCTCATTTGTATGACACTTCACTAATGATCCTAACTACTTCAAGAAACTTCCCCCTTTGATGTTTAGTTCATTCTCATGTACTCCATTTTCTTCATTCTTGTGTGTGTCTATCGTTGTTTGTGGCACGAGCATGCTGCCGACCCCGCTCTTTCTGTCACTCTCACTCTTGAAACTCTGTTTCTATATCATCTTATGCACACTCTGCTCCTCTCTACGTGCTTTGATGTGTGTGTGTCCTTACTGTGTTGTCTGTATCACTTTTAAACACCACACACTCTATCTGTCTTAGTGATCACTAATACATGCCCTTCCCACACCTCACTTCAATACCTCCCATGAACACTGATACTCATGAGAGAGTAACCAACTCCCCATCCATCTCCATCTCTCCTAATGCACATCTCCGCTCTCTCACATACATATACCTCTTGTGTCTTACCACTTATTGTCATGCATGATCATGTAAGTCTCTCCACTTTAGAGTCCTCCATATCTCAAGATAAGTGTGTGTCCTCATACATTCCCCTCATATGTCCTATCACCTAGGAGAGACCTCCCTTATTGTGTTAGTATGTTGTCCTCCAAATGTGTGTTGTAGTGTCTACTAAACTGTATTCATCGCTTCATCTCTCATACTCGTTCCTCCTAACAGACCCTGTTGATAATATGATGTTATACCAACAGACTGACGTGTGACTGTAACAACTAATAGAGTACCAGAGGTGTTGTCGTAATGTGAGTCCAGGTATACTATAATCTTTCCCTCAGACGTTGTCATGTGTGCTTCTCAATGTCCCTGACTCAGTCATGTGCTCTCACTACATCGTCTTCGTGTTATATGTGATCATGCTCTCCACCTACCCAGTGCCTTGTATCTGCACATCAACTATAATTAATCTATAGCATAACACACCAACTCTCTGAACCAAACTTATCATACTAGTGATGTATTGAGTTTGTGATACATCTACGCAACACTAGTGTAAGTTGTACTATCTATGATGATCTTATGCTGTATAAGTTGTATGTGTGTGTGTTACATATAAAGCTCACGCTCTCTTGTGCTTCTGTCCTGTTAATCATTAATTTGACCACACTCTCAATGTTTTGACAATGTGTCTTATTCCTCACGTGCCAACTATACACTCTGTGTTAGTCTTCGCTTTCATGTGTCTCGTGAGTTGTGTGGCCACTGTGTGTCTCCAGGTGTTGTTGTCTGTCATCTTCCTCTACACCAGTACAGTGTCTCTTACTCTCTAGAACACTTACGAATCAGTCCATGTGTATTAATATAATGACTTTCTATGTCAATCCTCTCTTACACAGAGTCACTCAGTATGTTGTCTCTGTTGTTGAGTGTCCACGTGTCTGAAACTGATTTCTATCCACGTATCGTGTCGTGTACTGTCATTGTGTTGAGTCACTCTACGTTAGAGATGTCTGACTACTGTGTCTTCACAAAATGGTCATACACACCGTGCAACTGTGTGTACCTACACCTACATACTACACTGTACAGTTGTCCTACTCCACTCTTCACTATCCTGCTAGTCAGTGTCATCACGTCAACACACACTCTCATTTGAATCAGAACTAGACTCACAACATCTCCTACACATACATTTAAACCAATTAACTCTATTCACCTATAATATTAATATCTTTCAACACTATCAATTTAAACATAAGATTACGTGATCTATATGTTATATGAACTGAGACACCTATCTACGCTGAAGAAAAACAATAGTCACTCATATTCCACTCACTAGAGGATTGTGTTCTCAACAAATTGATCATCGTCATTCTCTGCTGTGATAGTATGTTCATCTGTCGAATCACGTCGTCCTCTTTCTGATTAGTATTAATATATTGTATACACCTCATATGCTCCCCTTTACTCTACTTTTTCAGATAGACCAATTACTGTGTTTAACCGTCAGTACTGCTCACTGACGTTGTAGACACCCCAGTGTTGTGCTCCACTACTACCCCATTGTGAGTACTCTATATCTATTAGTTGTTTTCCAGTACTGCAGTGTGTAACATCATGATTTCTCTTGCTTCCACACATATGTGTCATGTCTGTGTTGTCGCCTCTCTATCCAAGACCACCATGTGATAAATCACTATCACCTGATGTCTGTTGTGTACATACCCACCCTCTCATACTCCCCACTCCTGTTCTGTGTCTTCCTAGACCTTGTCCTGATAGTAAGTTCATCGTCCCCACTCCCTCCCGCTGCTTGCTCTCATGTGTCCAGTGTGCCTCACTTCCGTTTGACAAGTCTCTCACTGACTTGTATTCTCTGAGAAGTTTCTACTGAATCTCTCTCGTGTGTGTCACTGTGTGTCAGTATCATGATTCACAATCATCACACCTACATCTAGTGATGTACAATACAACTGATCTAGACACTCTCGATGTCTTCAATACCCTTTCAACTCACTAGAAATTTGATACTGAAAGCACTGTGTTTGTCATACTTGCTCTACCTAATACATATCATGTGTGAGCAATCAAGTCGCAGTTGTCTATATACACTGTGCTTGTCACATATAAATGAGACTTCTGTGTGTGTAGATCACATACAATTACACACTTCTAGTTTGCATCCTCACCGCACCACTTCTCACTACGTACATTAGAGTCCTCATTAGATACCAGTCCACATAGATAGTCTCCCACACCCTGTTCACCAAGACCACTATCTAGAGAGCACATACTATATCCCTATGTTACAATCTAATGACTCATGTCACTATGTATATTGTAATAGATGAATATTAATCTTATAATCATGTTGTAATTATCGCTGTGTAACACTACACTCTATAATTACTCCTAGTAAATGTACTATTAATAATATACTATAGAGAATCAGATGATCACTACACCACGCCTTCCTTCACACCCCTCCACATCAAAACATTATTTCTTTAACCTTCTTCATATAGAACCCTCATCCTATAATGTTAGAGACTGTGTGACACGTGAGTTACATATGTTGTACTCACACTACCACTATATCACTGAGCTACTATACAACTTAATATATTGTCGCTCCTATCTCACATCTATATATAATGGACTTCACCCTCACACCTACTCTCACTGTATCCATTAGAGTGTGTCACTAAACTCTCTATCTAACCCCAGTGCTCCATCCAACCTAGATCTCCACAACTATGTACGCTTGAATAAATGAGTAATACTATGTGATTAACACAGTTTAGATCGACTTCTACCTACTACTGAGTACCCACCATCTCTTGTATATCGCTCCATGATTCATCTATCTATGATATGACTACTTATCAATCAGAATAATAGACTCTAATTTACCACGTTTATCAATCTCCAACTCACTGAAATATACATATACTCCCTACTCACTCATTCCCATCATCTATCTCACCCTTATGTCTGTGTATCTACTCAACTTCTAAACCACCACAAAAAATAACTAACTAACATCATAGTAGTTCGACTATCTTGCAATCATACACTATATGCTACACATCTCTTTTGTCTGTAGTTACAAATTCTTAACCCTAATCTCAAACTCATACATCTATTCCTGTCAGTCCTAGTCTCTCTAAAAGTTTAAGAAATTTAGTCATCAACTCACACACTTTCACCTTTCACCACACATCACCAAATCTCTCTAATTCCACAATAGCCAATCCCTCAATCATCCTAGTCACTACACTCCAGTCTCACACCCCACTACTATCCTACTCTAGCATCGAGTCCCGTTCGTATTAGTAAGACACACCCATCACTCCTGTGACATAATAACAAATGTATCACTCATCTACATCGAGATATAATCTAGTCTCCTCCAGATCCTCCTATCCTCTCCGATCACACACTATACTACTGCATGTGTGTGTGACTGTCTCTCGTGCTCTCTCAGTATTAACAGCAAAACTTAATGTTACTGTACCCTAAACATACACTAAGCTGCCACTTATTCACACTGACACAAATGTGTTTAATCAAGAAGCCTGCTGTGATCTACCTCTCTATACAGACCATTGGAGACATATCACTCCTCTATGTGTACTTGTAATCACTATCTTGAGCTCTCTTTCTTGAGGTGGTCTCTGTTACAACTTATCTCACTCATGAAACATCCTCATTAACCAAGAATTCAGACCCAATAGATACACATGTCTACAAAACATGCACAACTGAGAACTAAAATCCTACGTTCTGAGACCCCCATAGTCGTGCTAGTGTCAAAAGAGACACTCATCGTACATGGAGAGTACTAGAGCTCCATCACTTGTTGTCTTTCACTTCCTATCTATAGAACACTGCTACACTCGTGTGCCCCTACTCCATATATACTACATCTCTCTCTGTGTACAGACTACTACTCATTATGAGGTAAAAGGATACTAATATTGTAACCTGTATCATTTGTGTCTCCAATGTACCAGTAACTCATACCTACCACCAAAGTCACGGGACTGAGTAGTGTGTGTAACTTCCTACCAAGTATAGTTGTCCTGTATGATATCATGCTACCTTCCTTTCAGATTTCGCAACGCATCTCACCAGTGCCTAAAGACTCATACTCACCATATTGTAGTCTCATCTTCTCTATAGCTATATCACTCTCTTGTATAAGCTATATCTCCATCATGTTACTCTAGTAGTAGATAACTTACATCCTCTCGACACGTACCTCATACTTATATTCTCTCTTCACTCCATTGTAGTTTATGTAAGATCTAGTGTTGTGACACCATCACATTCTCTCATCTATATTCCCATCCTTCATTGTTTCTATTATTTTAAAGATCAATGATGTAAGTATGATATCATCTGCATGTATTCAGATATGTGACCTCTCTGTCACTGTATAAGACCCCTGTCTCCAACCACGTTTGAAATTAGAGATATAAGTCATATCTGACTCTATAGAATGGGATATGTGTATGTAGACTGACTCTCTCATAGAACTCTGCCATTGTCGCTCCGAATCCTCGAGTCATTCTTGTACCCTCGTGTGTGTCTGTGTGTGATCCAGTTACAGTGTAACATTGAGTATCACTGTAGACTCGTAGTCTCCATCCGGACTGTGTGATAGTCAGTATTAGTTCTACATTGTAGCTTGCGCTGTCTCTATTTGACCACTATGATAATCGTCTCTATCACGAGTGTGCACCATCTTCCAACTCTGAAGAATCCAGTTGAAGGAAGTCCAGTGTTACTTTGTTACGTCTGATTATGTTGTGAGACTGTGTGATCGATGTTGTGTCAGTTCTCTGAAGCCTCATCTATTGATATGTGAACCAGTGTGTCTACGTCGCGCACTATTCCGAGAGAACTGTCTTATGCGTTATAGCGATGTGACTTCATGTTGAGCCCAATAGTAGCGTTGTCATGCCGCAAGGACATCTCGGCACCCTGTAATCCGTATCAATGTTTCTCGGATATCCATCGCGTTGATCTGTTGATAGACACGCTCTCAGTGACTCCTTGATTATCCCCTCTCAGGACGACATCGAGTCCTCATATAGTGTGTCCTATCCTCTAGAGTCATTGTGTTATAGCCTCACCAAGCTGAGGTGGTTAAGCGCTATTTTTCACGCGCTAGATGATTATTGGTGTGCGTCTGAGCGCGCCGCACACTCAGTGTGTTGTAGCTGACTAGTGAGTGACACATCGAGTGTCAGATATCACCGAGTACGTGTGAGAGATAGAATAGAGGAGATCTTTCATCTGCCTATGTTGCTGCTTGAGTGATGTAGCATATCTCACCTCGCATCCATACGAATATAGTGAATGATCTCTCTAATGCACTCACCATCGTCTTCTACAGACACTCTGTCGATGCCTTGTAATCGCTGCGTTGTTACTCTCCAGATTGCATTGTCTCGTTCAGTGTAATAAGAGAAGGCAGACTCTACGAAGCGTTATACTGCACTCGTGTGTTGTGTGTGATATTGCTTTATTTCGAGTGACATATATCGATGACTCTTTTACTTCGTACTGAAGTGTCTCTCGATAACCGTTACTCCGCGCATAGGTGAGTGTGGATCACTCATGTCGCACATCCTGCTAGATATGAGCTGTGACGCGTAGGTACAGTAGCAGAATGTAGCGCGAGATATCACATCTAGGAGTTTACACAGCGAGCTCTCGTCTAGCGGTTACTTGGTCAATCGTGTGTGTGTGTGTGTGCCGCGCCCCTTGTGTCGCGCGCCATGGCACTGACCAGCTGACGTGTGCTGATTTTGTGTGTGCTCGTGCTGTTGACAATTGTGTGCTACGATGTAGTGGAGTCTGTGTGGCCGATCGCGTATAATGCGGAGGAGCACTCGAAGAGCACATCTCATCATAATGGTCAGAGTCTGTCTCGCAGTCTCGTTGATTGTTGCACTGCCGTGGGATGAGCTCTTGATATTCGTGAGTGAATACAGCACTATGTTGTAGGAGACTTGTGTTCGGGGCGCTGTGTGAGGTTTCTTTCTTGGGTGTTCGGTGTACATGTGTGTTGCGATCTCCAGTGTGCTAGGCGCACTGTGTGTTGGCTGTGTGAATCCTCGTGTGCTGATGCTCCTCGTGTAAGGTCTTGGCGCGTTGAGAGCTCATCGTAAGATGTACTGTGTGCCGATGGATGAAGGTGTTTCTATCAGCTCAGTCATATCGCGATAGAGCGCGCTGTGGCAAGAAGCAATGATGTGATCTGCAGTGTTTTGCGTGTGTAGAGGTAGTGTGAGAGATATACGGGGCTGATTTGCTGATTTAGGACCTGAAAGACTTGCTGTGATTAATGGAACCGATGAATTCTATGTCTATACAGAACAAATCTGAAGTGGAAATGTCAGGCCATCTGTTTCGTGACCTCAGGCTGAAGGCAGTTGTGTTATGCATTTGGACAATGATCATAGAAACTCAAGCAGTCCACTGTCCTACGCAGCCTCGATATGGATGAGAGAAAAACTAAAATGAAGACTTTTGGATGTGGCCTCGACCTTATCTGATTGAGATGCTCTGTGGAGGGAGTTTAAAACAAAGCTGAGGGGGTTCATGCTTGTTAAACCCCGTCCGTGTGGTGAATTACAACAATACCTGCAGAGATGAGTGGGGTCAAAAATTCCTTCCAGAGGTTGGTGACTGACTCTCACTCTACATTTGCCAGCTTCTTGGACCATCCTGGTGGTCATACTATTTAGCTGCTTGGGATATGCTATTGAGTTTTGTTTATTGACCGGTTATGACAGACACCGAACACTAGGCTTGTGCTTAATGGCCTCGCCTGTCTTTGATTTCCTCAGCACAAGTTACAGGAAACAAACCAAAACGTAAACAAAAACCTAGGCTGTCTGGCCACTAACACCACACATAAGAGTTTAACTCTCTCTAACATGGTCTGGACCTACAGCCCAGCACCACCAATACAGTACAGTCACTGTACACACTATAGGCTATTCACTCAAAAGAGGGATATCTGAGACTTCAACCAACTCCTGCTTACTCCACTTTGGCAGCAAACACAAACTTACTGGCAGCTCATTTGGAGAGACAAACTTCTTATAGGCTGGGTAATAAGCACCTGATTTTACGGAATGTTTGGTGACGGCTAACCCACCGCATACCAAGCGTTCGGGGAAAATGTCCGCCATAATTGCTGGTATCAGCCATACCACGGTACAAAAGTTCAACACCTAGTGCTGCTGAGCACCCGACCATGCTGCATTCGCCCCAACAAGACCAGGCCCTCAGGGTCACGAACCTAGATGGTGACTTGCTGTACTACACCTAGTGGCGGCACATTCGGTGACGCTTCTAATGGGTTGCTCTGCACAGTTTGTAAAAAACTCTATTGGCAGTTATCGACAAATGCTTAGATTGCAGCTGTTGCTTGCTTAGGGTGGCACTAACCAGTTATTAGGTTCTAGGGGGCAATTACTTTTCCCTTTAATAATTAAGTCTCTCATTTAAAATCCTGCCTTTTGTGTTTACTGTGTGTTATGTTTGTAAGTATTTACATTGAGTTTGGTGATGAAAAAGATTTAAAAAATCAGGAAATACTTTTGTACCACCAACTCGTTATCTTGTTTATAAAGCTGGTCATGAAATATTACTTGACAGTGCGGTAAACTTCTCTTCATAACCATCATAAATATCATTCACTTCATAAAGTATATCCAGTAACATTTTCCATCATATACATGATCCCTTGCATTAGCGATTTTTTTATAAACTGCTTCAGTAAAGATAGAAAATCTGTGACTGCTCATTCATCAGGTAGTAAATTGTCTCACTTAGAAAGTGTACTTTTTTAAACTGCACTTGTCACTGCTTTGACATATAAGGAGCGCTTGCTGTAGTATGTTGAAACAGTGGCATGGGCTACTTTTCAGAGAACCCTTTCCCATTTGTCAAGCAGGGCTGTTCCGAGGCTAAATTGCACTCAGGGCGAGGTGAAGAAATTTCGCCCCCCCCCTCTCCCCATAATATAATGTGCCACAATGCGACTCATTGCATCGCTATCAACACAAATCTAAAATAATTCAACGAGCCTTTAACCCAAATGTGCTATCTTACTAAAACTAACTAATTATAGTCATACAGGCTTACCAAATCAACACGCTACACCACTGCTAAGTACCACAATCACCTGCACCGTAGTGACCGATTACTGCGAACCGTGCACCTACGTAGTCGAATGCCGTAATTACTTCGGACACTGTGACAAAGTTTGAGTAGACCCGATACTGCGACCCACCATGACAACATACGTTGAACTATTCGAACAATACTGTTAGCCAATGACCACATAGAGACTGAATAGCTACTGTCAACACAAGGACTCAATATCACAAACTACCAATATAGTGAGAGCGATTACTACAAACTTGACCATTACTGTGATTCTAAAACCATTATACTACAACCAATATTACCGCAGCATACAGTGACCATACAGTGTTGGATACCGCTGTACACAGGACCTGCAGACTATAAGAAAGTTACATCAGGCACTGACAGAGACGTCCTCTGAAGAGTTGTTCTTTTTCTCTTCTTTTCTCCACTCTGTCAGATGCTTTGAGATGTCTTTTCCGGACTTGACTCCTTCACTGTAGAATATACAAAACAAACATCTTAGACGCCTCACTTTATCAGCGACTAGATACCCTGTAGCAGTAGATGCCCCTCTTGTAGCCAGTACATGCCCCCTGTAGACATTAGATGCACTTTGTAGCCATTAGATGCCCCCTGTGCCCAGTAAATTCCACCCTGTTGCAGTAAATGCCTCCTCTGTTGCCAGTAAATGTCCCTGTTGCCATTAGATGCCCCCTGTTGACATTGATGCCACCCTGTAGCCATTTGATCGCCCCTGGCCATAGATTGCCCCTTGTCTGTAGCCATAGATGCCCCTGTTTCCTTTAGATGCCCCATGTAGCCATTAGATGATACCTTGTAGCCATTAGATGCCCTTGTAGCCAGTAAATGCTCCCCTGAGCCATTAGGTGCCCCCTGATGCCATAAAGATGCCCACCTGAAGCTAATTGATAACTTAAAAAAAAAAATCTACTTACCAGGGGGGCGTGGCTAGGCATGGTGACGTAAGGACAGCCAGGATTTTGAAGATCTCCGTGTTCAGCTCTGATTTTCAGACTGGATTCATACTTACTGGACCATGGGAAAAATCTCAAAAAGGACCTACAAATCTAACCTATGCCTCTGATTCCCCTCATGTGCATTAGGAGCGTTTCTTTCACACGCTCCACACCACAACCCAAAAACCTAACCAAGGCGGCAAAAGCGGATTGAACAACATGCTACACGGCCAGGTATAACGCAGTAAGTTTGGCACGCGGCGGCTGGCTCCCGCCTCTCTATTTCACCACAGGGCAGCTACGCGGGGCACTCGCTGGATTGCGCGCCTGCTCTTGTTGTCACCGGCGCTGCAATACGATAGGGACGGCTCGGTTCCCTCTGGTCAACTGCCGGACGACATATGTCAGCGCTCGGTCCCCCGATACTGGGACGCTTGAGCAGCGAGGGACTGTGGCCCTCGGGGAACGTACTCGGAGATGGCGGCGACGGCGCCTCACACATGCCCTTCTCTCCTTCTGAGCCCGGACAGGCCCGCGGTTCGCCGGAACTGATTGGCAGCCGGCTTCCCGGGCCCAGCGTGTCCTCAATCAGGGAAGCCCAAAATTCATATCTCTCTCTCATCAGCAGGAAGGGTCACCGTGGACGCCTTCGACCCTACGGGGAAACTCGTGGTGGAACTGCGGGGCTTCTATCCTCCCAACACGGTAATGCGGACAGCAGCCTCCACTTACTCAGCGGCTGGAGGCCCATAGAGACGAGGTACCCACGGGACAATACTGGTAGGTGGCAGATGGGTCCCAGACCTCATGAGGTGACTGTTTGGCTGTCTAAAGAAACATGTGGACGGGATACTGCAGATCTGGGGTCAGTCCCGCATTTTTGCCAGTGGCTCTCCCAGCCCCGGTCGCTCCATTCTGGCCCCCACGTGGTTTCACCTCAGCCCCAGGGACAACATACCCACACAGAACGGCCCTCACAGCCGTTAATCATATGGATAACTCATGGACCTCTCTCGGCTGCACCACATTCCATGCTGTCGTCAGGTTGGTACAGGAGGGTGGTCCATGCCCACAATTTCTCAGCGGGCTACCTGTGCTCTTGGGGCCTTGCTTCTCTATCATACTCGCGGCATGGGGATACTCTCAGAAGGTAGGGGAATCCCACATACGAGTCATTACGGGGGTCCTCATCTATCATCGGGCGACTCCCCATCCAGTCTCTCAAAGTAGCTAAGGGCTGATAACACCTGCTCCAGCCACACTCTCCCCTCCTTTTCAACATCCTTTTACAAACATCAAACTTGGGGGTCTCCTCTGGGGGCACACAGTGGTGGGGGTGGTGGTTGGGACCTGACAGGACTTGGACACGGTCTCTCATCACCACTCCTAGACCTGACTTTGCCTCAAATCTTTCTCACCCGGGATGCTGTCAGGGAATCCTTAGCGGAGGGTCCATCATTTCTCCTGATGCAACACTGGAGGAGATGGACCAGGAGGTGGTCCCTCATATCTGATCTCAGTCTTATCTGCACAATCTCTATTCACTTAAAGATCAGAATATCTGTACGCTTGCACAAAACAAGTCCTAGGGGAAAGCATGGCCGGAATTTGCCACATGTGTCTCGCACTGAGCTTTCTCAGCGAAGTCCTCTAGAATTGATGCCTCCCTGACAATTAGTAACAAACCATCGTCGGATGTTCTCCATATCAAGCGATCTTCAGGCATTTTCTATACAAGACATCATCCCAGATTTTTTGCCCTGCAACAGACAGCTCGACGATAGAGAACAGACACTGGCCGCCATAATTCTACGATCCGAGGCAACTGCATCGTGTGAATCTGTGGCTTTGTGACCTGCTACGGTTTGAATTCCTTTTCAGTACGACACCTGGGTAGGAGTCCCTGCTGCCCTTATAGTCAATCGAATCTTGGTCACAACTCTAGAGCACTTATTCGACCAGCTTCTACAGAACCTATCAGCACTTCGCGATAGACATCTGACAGATTACATGTTTAGTGCTATCAAAGAGGACCATGCCTGCGGAGAGCCAGACACGGCAGAAGCTCTGACTACAAAAGGATGGTCTCCCCATCACTACTCCAGATCACGATTTACTCCGACACCCGCTGAAGCAAGAGAGCCAGGCACTCATTAACCTTCTGCAGTACAGGAAGGGGGAGTATAGTACGAGATGGGTGCTACCTTTTGCTCTATTGTGCGAACGGGGGGATCACAGCTATGTCATTCGCTCCGGAGGACATTCCAGCCTTCCTTAGAGCTGAGATTCCTGATGTATACTTCACACCTTGGCCTCAGTCTGTTGCTCCTGTGAAAAACAGGCAACCAAGAGGCCCTGACTCCTATGGCCCTCATCCAGGAGGTCTCGTCGGTGGAGAAACATCTCAGGTACTTCTGCCTCTCCTCTTACCCGGGATAGAGGGCCAACGGACATCTAAATAGCATCCTCAAGCTATTTGCATTTGGTCCATATGCAGAGGGAACCCTCTGCTCCATTTCCTTTCTGGTTTGTTCTACTATGTATTAATGTCTACTTCTTTCATTATTATGCCCTGGGCTTGTTGCTCGGCGCGCCTTCTGCGGCACCCTGCGGTGTCTTCCTTCCATTACTTGGGGCCGGGGCTCGTTTGTAGCTTGGACTCTAATACTTAGCTCCAGGCACCTCTTATGATGCCGATTATTGTAGGTGCCGCGGGGTGGCAGCCTTGGACGCTTGTGGGGCCTACATGGGTTTAATGTCGACATGTGGTCACGGTGAGTTTGAGCCCTCGCGCTGCATTCTCCCCATCCAATTCCTATTAGCCTCTGTGATCGAAAGTTTTGCCATGCCATGGTCCCAAGTGGGATGTATGATGGGCTACATACATTTAATTAGTTCCATCCATGGAGCATTCTCATACTGCTTGTACGCAATATCGGCAACTCTATGTCCTCCACATTGGGCATGGGTCACTATACGACCTGTGTGTGTGTGCTGAGGGATCTAAGACTATTTTGAGTCAAGGTCTTACTTAGCGCATGACCTAACCATATCTCTATTCTCAGAGTGTTCTAACTTATGCATTGCTCTCTGCTGTTGAGTCTTTAACCTTTTGGTTTACTATTTGTTAATGTTCCTTTCTTTCTCTTCCTTCTATCTCCCTTTCTTCTCCTAGGGTAGAGGTGTCCCATGCAGCTGCCGCAGACGGGCGGTACCTGATCAGTTCTCAACTAACTCTACGCCTATGGTAAAAGCGAGTCTAAAATTTGCCTCTACAATGCGAGGGGCTGTGAACACCCTTGAGAAACAGGGCACAAGTCCTTTTACCACTTCTCACAAACGCTAAGGTTACACCAATACTTTTTTTTTCATGTTTTTTGTTTACGAAAAATTTTCACAAAGTAGGACAGCACCCCATGTATTCGCAACGCTATATACTTAACCACATCTTGGCATTTGCAAATAACCGGGAGTTCCAGGTCCAGAGGGGGGTGGTTGCTTATAGCGATCCAAAGATCCAGGGCCGCATACCAGGGGGTACAACTGGTAACTCCCGTATGGGGCCCGGTGGAATAAGGCGGGCCCGCGGCAAGCTGCGGGCCCCTTATTCCTCACGGCAGAGTGGGCCCTGCGGCGCGGCGCCGAACCAGCTCCAGCGGGCCCACAGGTGTGGGCTGTCCGAGTTGCGGGCGGGCCCCCGGAGGCGCATAGTAGCGTCGCCTCCCCGGGGCCCGCGCAGCATCCGGCTACAGCCACACCCGGGCCTGCGTCCGAAGCGGACCAGAGGACTGGACGGGCGGTTGGGGACTTATGTCCTCGACTCGGGGCTGCGCGGACTGTCAGCGGAGCACAGCGCACTAGCGACTCTGCGCGCTCGCTGATCGTCCCCTGGCAGGCTGAAAGCAAATTAGCATTCAGCCCTGCCAGGGCTGCCGACCCTATTACTTTCTGACGTAGCGCGCCGGTGACGTCACTTCCCCGCGCCGCATAATATTTGCGTCGGATCGGTCGGAGCCGGCGGCAGCTGGAGTCGCAGGGACCTGAGGCTCAGGTAAGTGAGTTGATTTGGTTTTTATTAACTTTACTAAGCGGGCAATGCTGCCTAGTCTCTAAAGGGGGTCACCTGGCGCTGCCTAATCTACTAAAGGGGGTCTGACTGCCTATCACTAAGAAGGTGGCATTGCGCTGCCTATCATAAAGGGGCGTCCCTCTGACGCTGTTAGCACTAAATGGGGCCTTGACTGCCTATACTAAAGGGGGCCCAGTGACTGCCTATCACTAAAGGGGGGGTCCCTGGCGTGTTATCCTCAAGGGGGCCCTGACTGCTATCTGTCTAAAGGGAGGTCCCCTGGCGCTGCCTATCACTCAAGGGTGGTCCCTGGTGTGCCGCCCTATCACTAATAGGGCGCCATGACTGCCTATGACTAAAGGGGGGCCCTGACTGACATATCACTAAAAGGGATCCCTGGCGCTGCCATATCACTAGAAGGGGGGTTGCACTGGCGACTGCCTATCACTAAAGGGGCCGCTGATGCCTATCACTAAAGGGGAGTCCCTGGCGATGCCTATCAACTAAAGGGGGTCCCTGGCTCGCTGCCTATAGCACTAAAGGGGGCCTGACTTGCTCTCATCACTAAGGGCGGTGTTCCTGGTCGCTGCCCTATCACTAAAGGGGGCCCCCTGACTGCATGCAGCAATAAGAGGGGTTCCTGGCCATCTGACCTCATCTCTAAAGGGGGTCCCCGGCAACTGACTTATCCAATAAAGGGATGTACACTGACTGCCGTATCGCCTAAGGCGGGTGGGTCCCAGCGCTCTGCCACTTCACTAAAGGCGGGTCCCTGGCGCATGACCTTTCTCTAAGAGGGGGTCACCTGGCGCTGCCTATAACATAACATGGGGGCCTGGCTGCCTTATATCTAAAGGGGGCTACCTGGGCCTGCCACTAACATCTAAAAGGGAGGCCACATGACTCTACACTAACCTCTAAAGGAGGGCCTGATACACCTACACCTCTAAAGGAGGGCCCTGACTCCCACCTAATCCTCTAAAGGGAGGGCCTGACCACCTTCAAACTAAGGGGACTCATGGCTAGGTAACCCATCCAACTACCTTGGACGGGTGGCCTACCAACTTATCCCGGCGGGGGTCTAGCCTACCTAAATAGGAGGCCTACTAATTACGGGACCTTTCCATTTGCCTAACCTATCCTGGTAACATATAATTGTTATTAGGGGAGACGCCCCATAGCCTGTAGCTTTATACTCTAGAGGGGTGTTAGAGGACCTTCTCCCACCCTCCAACCCCCTTAGGCATACGAGCGCTCTCTCATGGTTAGTGGCTTGCATGTACCCCGCTCTCCACCCTGGGAAGTTTGTACAGAGTGGGACTATAGGTAAAGAATGCTTTGAAAATGAGGATTTCTAAGATATTCTGTTATAATTTCTGCGAGGGATGAGTTGCGTGGCCGGCGGACAAGTCCTCATGGCGGTGTGCGAAAGGCATTGCAGGAGAAAGCGGAATATGAACGACTTCATGAAAGAATGAGATCGGACTCTCAGAATGACATCTCCGGTGAGTTCCTGATTTCAGGAGGTTTATTTGTTTAAATTGGATCCGTGCTGTATTCACGCTGTAATGATGATATGACCTGAGCTGGTGTCTGACTCTATGTGGTCTCTATGTGGCCCAGTGTATGTTTAGGCTGTTTACCTGAGCTGGTGTTAGGAGGGTTGACCCTTACTTCTCTGATTGAGGTGATTTATTTAGAAGCGTGTGAGGTTGCGTGACCCGCAAGGAAAACATGGAGGGGATTTTGTATGTGGGTGGAGGGGGGATATTTAAACTGGGTGGAGGAGATATGGTATGGGGGTGGATGGGGGATATTGTATGTGGGTGGAGGGGGGATATTGTATGTGGGTGGAGGGGTATTGTAGATGTGGGGTGGAGGGGATATTGTATGTCGGGTGGAGGGGGATAGTTGCTGTGTGTGTAGACGGGCGGATATTGTATTGTGGGTCGGAGGGGGTATTGTTGGAATGAGACGGTGGAGGGGGATGATTGTGGCGTGGAGGAGGGATTGTATTAGGTGTGAGGAGGTGGAAGGGGCTACGATTGTCTAATCTGAGGTGGAGGGGGATATGGATGGAGCAATTTAGCTCCCTGTTAGTGTGTCGATGATGTGTGAGACAGCCAGATGTGAGACTCACTTGTATTGTTACTACCACAATACAGTTCTTTTTTTGCACACACCTTGTTCTTTATGTGTTATAAAAAATGGCCGCATTTTTTGTCCTGAGGCGCCACGTTTTTTTGTCGGGGCGGGGCGATCGGGTTGAGACTACGGGGGCGGGCGTTTACGGGGGCGAGTGTGCTCAGGTGCTTAGCTGTATGGGGGCCCTGAAATTTCTGTTGGAGGACCTGCATAGATCGCTTTGCACATCAAAAAACGTCATCGACTGTCGATCGATGAGCAGGCTCGGTATCCTAATCATCTCTTTAATATAGGGCACAACTTTACCTCCTCGTTTAACGCCTCATGCTTCCCAACCGAGGGCCAGCTTCTTTTTTCACAACCTAGTGGAGATCTGCTCACTGTTGCCAAGGGAACAGTGTTTCTATGCGAGGGACTTCAATATGACATTGGACCCTAAATGGACAACACCTCTCGGTAAATCCATCGCCATAGCTCGTTACAGGGCATATCAAGGCCAGGTTAAGAGAGCCTCTTAAACAGTTGGCAACTCTGTGACGCTGGCGAAGCAATTCATCACCCGGAGATAGGGATTACAGTTTCCTTACCAACTCCACACAATTCTACGGCACGGTTAGATTACATTCTGTTGTCCCACAGCAGTCTTCATGGTGCTTACACACTCTATTCGGACACATGTTGTGGTCAGACCATTAGCCTCCTAGTTTTCTGCACTCTCACCTGTCCCGTCGCTCGCTCGGTCGCCTAGGTCGTGGACGACATAATGAGTCTCCTCCTGCTGGACTCAGTGTGGGTTGCCGATCTTCTGCAGTGTGATTGCTCTCTTCTTATCACTAGATCACGGCAAATGACTCCACTTCCCCATAACTCAATGACGCAGCTTCAAATGTGTAAATGTGTGGCGTGTTAATAAGGTGCGCGGTCTGCTGAAGAGAGAGAGGGCATACAAAAATTTGAAATTTGCTCTACAAAAAAAGAAAAGAGACCCTCGAGCTCCAACACAAGGCGCACTCTCTCTCCACACGAGATTCCTTAGAGAATTGATTTGTGCGAGATCAGAGGCAAGGCTTTGTTAGAAGCCTGGTAGCTGGGGTATCTGCCAACTGGGTAGGCATAGAGAGCGTTTCTACGAGTATGGAATACAAAAGTTTTGGTAAGTTCTGGAGTACGGGGCCAGCTTCGGGGTAACCTGAGGCCCCTCTCCAAACATCCCTCGTGCATTTAAAATCTCTAGTGGGAAGACTGTTCACACCACTAAAGAAATTCAGCAATTCTTCATTCATTTTTTTCGGAAACTATATATTTCCTCCTATGTTTTTTGGCCTCCCAGCACGGTGATCAGCCAGGACATCCTCTTCTCGCCTTTCCACTGACACGGCGCATCAAAGGTCTTGGTAAGAAGCCATTCTCCTAGAATCCAAGAAGACTCTCTTCCGTAATTCAAAAGCCTTCCGGGGGGGGAAGAGCCCTGGGCTCGATGGCTTCAATCGAGCAAATACTTTCAACATTCCTAGGCTTCCTACTCTACCAGCACCCCCCCCTATGATTCTGTTAGGCGATTTTAGTGACTCCATTTGGATACAATACTTTCTCTACCAATCCACTTTAGCCAACATATCGCTCAGTATTCCCTAAAAGGGGTAAGGTTCCCACTGATCTGTCCGGCAGCTACGTGCCACATTATCTCTCTTGAAGTAGACTCAAAATCTTACGTCAAGTCATTGCAATAGACTAAATCCCCTTTCCACCCAATCTAATTCACCCAGAAGGTGGGCTTTGGTCCCGAGCCCTCATGGGAGGGAGCCCGCGGATGAATACTATAAAAAGCTTGATATCTACAATATGCACATTTTCCACAACCATGTCCACGGAGAGGTCCTGTCATTATTAGATGCCGGAAAAAAAGGCCGTTACTTTGAAGCATATCCCTGTCCTCCTCTCTGACCCAGGACTCCTAGCACCTGGGATTTGGCCTACATTATCGTCTCTAAAATTCTTGCCCTCTACCACATCCCGAACAAGCCAAAATTAAAATCAACGGTTCCCTTTCTGACACCCTTCCTTCAATTAATGGTACGCCGTCAGGGCTGCCCACTGTCCCCTCTTCTTTATGTTTTGATCATGGAAAGACTGATGGCACGAATTCGCGCATAACACAGAAATCCTTCAGGGGTCATCACTGATTAGGGCAATCATGTGTACAAATGTCTCTCTGCCTTTGCAGAAGCTTCTCATTTCTACGTCCACTTAACCCAACCCATTTCATTGCCCCTCTCTAATGTCAGAATTGCAGCATTTGGATCAGGGTCCAACTTTAAAATAAATATGTTTAATCTTGGAGGCAATGGAATCAACGTACGCCCGCGATCCGCATTTCAAATCTAATTTCCCTTTCTAATCTGGGCACTTCGCGAACGTCTCACCTATCTAGGAATAAAATCCCCCGGACCTTACTCAGTGAGCCCTGTCGACATAATTTATGAAACCCTATGTCAACAGGAGGATCCTAAAAGATCTTGGAGCCTGGGACAAACGAGAATTTTCTTGGTTTGGCAAAATTAACATTGCTCCAAGATGACCGTATTTACCCTCGTGTCCTCTACACTTATCCAAACTATTCTAAAAAATACTATATCAGCCACCCAATACTGGAAACGCTTGCAGAGAGCCGCTTACCTATTTGTTTGGTCGGGGCGGTCCCGTCATAGATTATTCATACGCCATCACTTACTAGACGAAGGAACCATGGGGGTTAGGCCATCCCAGATTGTAAAAAATATACTTAGCAGCTACTTGTTCGGTGTCCTGGATATGGTTTAATGCCCTTCCACGGACAGGATGTCGGGATACAGATGACGCGCAGCGACGATGTGACCGTTTGAGTTTGGCGTCTGCCACTGGACCTGGACTTCCACTGTTTAATAAATTCCCACCCACAATTTTCTAATCCCGCCACCTCCTGATCCACAGGTCCATCTCTAACAGAGCGACTTGTACTCTACATACGACAGATCTGGTCCCTTATTGTCCTATTCTCTGACAACCCGAAAGTTTCCCTCCAGAGGCTTTATCCCTGGACTCTTTTCTGGGGGTTCCAAACTCCAACCACTTGTGGTTTTATAACCTTCCTCGTCGTGTCGACTCTTCTTCTTTCAACTCTTCTAACCGCTAACTAACCCATCCGATACCCGTACCCCTTAACGCCCATTAGGTACCACCTCAATGAAGACACTTACCTTTTTTCTATCAAACATCGACTAAGTTGGGGAGGCTATGACTCAGTTTGAGACAGCTGTGTGTGCTTGAAAGGTCAACCCTCCGACGCTGTGCTATTTCCTGTCTAATACAATATGTATGGTACCCTCAGGATTCCCCCTACCAAGTTTATTGCACAGCCTGGGATTTGGAGTTGAATACTAACATCATTCATTAGTCTCCATGGGCCAAATGCTTCAACACTCTAACCATTAGAAGGCGTGTTATAGCCTCATGAGTCTCATGAAACATCTCTCAACAATTCCTCTTTCACTTGGTACAGGGTCTACACATATCGTTCTGCTAAGTGGTTGAGACCCTTAGTTCTCAGACACCTGGTTGGGTCGCAGGCCTGTCGGAGAGCTCCATGCTACGACTTATCGGTGGATTGTTCGGCTTTCACTCTCCTGGGATGGAGTTATACAGTTATTCAAGAACTCATTGAGGCGCTTTCTTCCCACGATCTCCGCGGAGGGCCGACATTGTTATTTTGCTCAACTTCCCAGTGTCTGTGATATAAACAAATCCCTTATTGCCGCCACCGTACTGCAAGCGGCTAAAACAGTCATCCCACGGCACTGCGAAGTCCTTGAGCGCTGTCCACCATGAATGAATGGTTAGCTGATGAAATCTCCTCTTATATCACCACATGGAGCGAACTAGTTGGTTTCAGACAGACCAGCCCAGGCAGCTAAGATGATTCGAGAAAAATAGGTGTTATTGGACCAAATTAAATCTCCCCACTCTCTTTAGATCGCTTCTCCCTAATACTCTCGCCTTAAGATGATTCTTTGTTCCGCCTCGCTCGTGAACACTAGTTCTCTTCTGAAGTGATTGACTTTGCTTTTTCTCAGGTCCCTACTGGTCCCGTCTGTTGCCAGGTGATATATGCATGGGGCACCCTCGACTCCTTTCTCCCTTCTCCCTCCCTCCCCACACAACCCCTTATATCCCTCGTTCTCCCGTCCTTATGATTTTCTTGATGGCACTGATTTTGCCTCTCCTATCTCCTCAGGTGGAAGTAGGTTACTTCATTGGAATCTGATCATTCATTGTAGCATTCATTAATACTGCGTTTACATAATACAGACTTTGTTAATAGCTTTTTATGTCTCTGCTTTGTACTAATTCACAGCTGATTATCTGTAGTTAGTTCCTATATATGTATTTGGGTCAAGGACCTCATTGTTTTCTTTATGCTGTGCATTTTTAGTTCCCGTTATCTATGGGCATTGTAATCCCTTGGCTAAGTCCATAAGAGCACTTTTTGAATTTCATAACCAAAGACAATATAATAAGAAGACAAAACATCATAGCAAATTCGGATTTATTTAAGATGTCTGCGACGCATCTTTATTTGCCGATGGCTTGTCTCTAATCTGACCTGTTAGGACGCCATGTTTCAGTTTTATAGTCACTAATGCATGCACAGTATCTGTATAGCCACACCTTTGCACTGCTCACTGAGCCTTGCAGAGGGGTGCTATCTCACTCTGAATGTTTCCTGTATCTTATTGTGTTGTA
Source organism: Phyllomedusa bahiana (assembly GCA_025379985.1). Classification (NCBI taxonomy): domain Eukaryota; kingdom Metazoa; phylum Chordata; class Amphibia; order Anura; family Hylidae; genus Phyllomedusa; species Phyllomedusa bahiana. Next base: position 3,677 of record JAODAL010017253.1, on the reverse strand, counting down.
TAATGCTTACAATTCCATGCCTAAGGAGTGACTCTGTCCTCATTTGAAATATGAAAAATTTTCTTTGAGAATTAATAACTTGCTACAAATTTGCTTGTTCTATGCATAAATTGTTATTTGATGGTCTTCAATAAAGCTTTTGAATTCGAAAAAAAAAAAAATTACTTACCAGACCACGGTCCCTGTGTCCAGCTCTGGGAGCTGCAGAGCAGTGTAAACAGCGTGACGTCATCACGCTGCTTACGCTGCACGCAGCTCCCAGAGATCTCCTCGGCGGCAGAGCTGCCAGCCGAGGAGATCGAGCGTCACAGGGAGCGCGGTGAAAGCTGTGCGCCCCCTGCGACGCTGATATAGGGGAGGAGTCAGGACGGGAACGATCCGTCCTGCCTCCTCCCTGCAGCTGCACAACGAGTGCGTGCAGCTGCTGAGTGGCTCTGCGCGGCTGTTATAAAACGGCCGTGCAGAGCCAGGGGCTATCCTCCCAGGGCTGTTCCTAGGCTAAATTGCACTCAGGGCGAGGTGAAGAAATTTCGCCCCTCCCCCCATAATATAATGTGCCACAATGCGACACATTGCATCGCTATCAACCAAATCTAAAATATACAACGAGCTTTACCACAATGTGCTACTTATAAAACTACTAATTTATAGTCATACAGTTACCAAATAACACCGCTACACCCTAAGACCACATATCACCAGCACGTAGTGACCGAATACTGCGACACCGTGACCACGTAGTGACCGAATACTGCGGCACCATGACCACATGGTGACCGAATACTGCGACACCATGACCACATAGTGACCGAACAATACTGTTACACCATGACCACATAGTGACTGAATAATACTGTCACACCATGGCCACATATCACCACCATATAGTGACCGAATAATACAAACTGACCATTACTGAGTATAAACCATTATACTACAACCAATATTACCAGCATACAGTGACCATACAGTGTTGGATACCCGCTGTACACAGGACCTGCAGACATATAAGTAAAGTTACATCCAGGCACTTACAGAGACGCCTCTGAAGAGTTGTTCTTTTTCTCTTCTTCTTCTCCATCTGTCCCAGATGCTATGACGTCTTTTCCCAGCCTCGACTCTTCACTGTAGAATATACAAAACAAACATCTTAGACGCCTCAATTTATCAGCACTAGATGTCTCTGTAGCCAGTAGATGCCCCTCTTGTAGCCAGTACATGCCCCCCTGTAGCCAGTAGATGCCCCTCTTGTAGCCATTAGATGCCCCCCTGTAGCCATTAGATGCCCCCCTGTTGCCAGTAAATGCCCCCCTGTTGCCAGTAAATGCCCCCCTGTTGCCAGTAGATGCCCCTCTGTTGCCAGTAAATGCCCCCTGTTGCCATTAGATGCCCCCTGTTGCCATTAGATGCCCCCCTGTAGCCATTAGATGCCCCCTGTTGCCATTAGATGCCCCCTGTAGCTAATTATAACATAAAAAAAAAATTACGGACCAGACCACCGTTCCTGCGGCCAGCTCCGGGAGCTGCAGAGCAGTGTAAGCGGTGTGACGTCACCACGCCGCTTACGCTGCACGCAGCTCCCAGGGATCTCCGCGGCGGCAGAGCTGCCAGCCGAGGAGATTGAGCGTCGCAGGGGGCGCGGTGAAAGCCGTGCGCCCCCTGTGACGCTGATACAGGAGAGGAGTCAGGACGGGAACGATCTGTCCCGCCTCCTCCCTGCAGCTGCACAACGAGTGTGTGCAGCTGCTAAGTGGCTATGCGCGGCTGTTATAAAACGGCCGTGCAGAGCCAGGGGCTATCCTCCGGGCGGGAGAGCCGGGCGGCACCCCTCTCGGGTGAGCGGAGCGTCGGCGCCCCGGGCGATCGCCCGCCTCGCCCGCCCCTAGGAACGGCCCTGTATCCTCCGGGCGGGCGAGCCGGGCGGCGCCCCCCTCGGGTGAGCGGAGCGTCGGCGCCCCAGGCGAATGCCCGCCTCGCCCGCCCCTAGGAACGGCCCTGTTGTCAAGCATGCATGCCATGATGAATGAGCAATCACAGATTATGCATCGTTACTGAAGAAGTGCATTAAAAATCATTACTGCAATGGATCATGTCAATGATGGAAATTATTGCTGGATATTCTTATGAATGATAGATTGTTGTTGGGATGAATAGAAGACTTACAACAGCAGTGTCAGTATATATGCATGAAGATATGCAGGGTTAATGGGTCCTCCTCTGCTCCAGTTATTGCTCATTAGTGTAGTTATATTACATTGGAAGAACTCATAAAGATGACATACCATAAGCATTTTTCCTACAAGTTCAAAAGAATTAATGAGCAATACTGGGAAGGGTGGTGCATCATGACACAGTACTTTATTTGGGCATATATTCCACTCACACATATTTCTAGAACTTGTCCATTCTGTGTCCTGCATCGTTTTTTCATATGTAATAACAAGAAATCAAAGAATATTCAGGAATAATCCAAAAATAGTTAACACAGTTACAGAAGAAGATTATGGCTTTCCATACAGAGAAGGAATGTCAGTGACAAGCACATGGTAAAAACGTCATATTAATAATCACAAAAACTTCATTTATCTTCGGCAAAGAGCTGAAGAACTAGTAGAGGTGTTGAAGGCCTAGTAAATAAATCATTTTACAAAACATAGTGAAACTTTAGGTGTAACTGAGATCATGAAATAATAAAGCGGTTAACTAACATGAAGAAAAGAAATTCTAACAAACCTAACAAAAGTGACAGAAGTGAGTCTGAGCTGTCTCATTGCGGCATAGGAAGAAAATTTGGTTCTGACCTCACAGTAGCGAGATTCAGTAATGCCCTCAGGGGAGTGGGTTACCAAGGGGCACGGGGGAGGGGGGGAAGGTTAGGGTAGGGCCTGTCGGTTGGCTATGTAGACAGCGACGTTATCAACGAGGTATGTGCCAGAAGGTGCGGAAGTTTAGAGCGGATTGACCGGGTGGGGGTGGGGGGGGGGGGGGGGTCGTCATTGTTCAAGGGCGCCCAAGGTACCTAATAAAGCCTCTCTCACATACCAGCTCGTGTATCGGAAGGAGGACATCATCCTTGAAAAAGTGTGAAAGAATAAAAGGTTTTTTAAAAAACCTCTCTGTACGCAGTTCTTTGTGTCGTTCTGTTTCAAGTTTGTCTGCAATCAAATACTGCTTCAGACTATCCACTAACAGGGATAGAGGTGGAGTTTGTGGTTTCAGCCAGTAAAGCAAAAGACAGCGTTTAGCCACCAAAGTTGCTATGTGAACTATGCTGGGAACCTGTTTCACTGTCTGATCCCCAGGTTCCCCAACCTCCGGGGATCTAGTTTAGTGGAAGATCAATAGATCATAGGTCTTGGTTAGAGTGACTCGCCAGTGCTGTCGTACATAATCAATGAAATGGTCCCAAAACAACTGCGTAGAGGGGCATTGCCATAATCCATTCCACATGGTAGTGGCCGGGACCTGGCATTTGGGGCAAGATTGGCGCCTGTCTGGGCAGTTGTGCGTAGGGGGGAGGTTAAAACCGTAATAAGCGTTGTGAATTATCTTAAAATGGGTCTCCCTCCAACTCTCGCATATCACTTCTTTGCGGACTTTACCTAGGCCCAACAGGATTTTATCTGGGAGGTCCGGGTCATCCAACGTGCGCCCTCATTTCGGGAAGGGGGACTCGC
>JAODAL010017252.1:0-78319 GCA_025379985.1 Phyllomedusa bahiana | reverse complement strand
TTTTTTGAAATCACATGTGAACGCCCCAAAAATAGGTAAACCCTTTCCCCTTTAATTTGGGAATGTGATATGTGTGAACCTTGAATTTTTTTCACCCCATTTTTGGCCCAATTTTTTAAAACAGGATATGCCCCCCTTCCTTTCGGGAATTCAAAAATGGCCCTTTTTTTGGCTTTTTGCCCCTTTGATGTCATTTTTTTATTTTTTTTACTACCTAAAAAACCCCTTAACGGTACGAAAAATTGGGTGGACCCTTTAAATGTTTTCCCAAACCTACTATCGTTTTCCTAAATATACTCCAATTTTTTTTGATATTTCCCCTTTAAAACTCCTATGAGCATCAAAAAGCTGAAAAAAGCGAAAATTTTTCCCCCCCTTCCCTTTTTTTTCTTTTGCCTACTGAAAAGACAGAGCAAACTTTTTTCACATATGTTTTTGGGGCTACCCCTTCCATTTTGGTTCCTGCCCATATCCTTTTCCCTAAAAATTTTTTTTTTATTCTCTGACTTTGTTTTTGGAAAAATTTTTTTTATTTAAACAAATTGCCCCCACTCTTGTAAGTTGACCTTTTAAAAAAAGCCACAAATGTTTTGGGGGCTTTAAGGCTCTTTTTGTGCAAAACTTTTTTTTTTTCAGTTGGCTTGTGAAAAAAATTTAGTAACCCCCCAAACCGGGGTTTTTCTGACCCCCAACATCGGGGGTAGTGGATGACACCCGTCTACTGGGCGGTAAACTCAAAAGAGGATGAATCCCATTGATTTTTTTCTAAAAATTTTTTTCAAGTTTTTCTTTCAGAAAAAACCCTTTCCCACAGGACAAAAAAGTAAACCACATCCGATACCAGGCCCCCACATTGTGGGGGCCCTTTGATTTTTAAAATATACTTTTTTTTCCAGTGCTGCCAAAAACTTACTAACGTAACTGGGCGAAACCCGGCGACCCCACGGGGTTCCTTGCGTCTGAAAGGGTACATTTTTCCCCAATTAAAATAATTCTTTGTTAGAAAAATTTCCCAAAAACCAATGCCCATGAAAAATTTTTTTTGGGTTTCAATTTTGGATCTTTCCCCAGCGCGTTCCTTGCCGCCGCATCCCCCCTCTTTTGGTATAGAGGAAAAATGGGGATTTTACATCTAAAAAACACAAAACAATCTCTACATCTTCATTTGGGTCTAAAATTCTTAAAAATTTTGCCCCTGGGGTCCCTTAGGCCTTTTGTGTCCCCTCCTTACCGCTTTTTGCAGATACGGCAAAATACAAGTTTTTGGTTTTCTAACAAGGAACCCCAAATTCCCAAAACAGGGGCGCCCGGGGGGGAAATTGGGTAATAAATTTGGGTGTTTTTTGGGGGGACGAAAAAATGGGTTTGGGGGACCCGGGGGAGAGACGGGGTTTTGGAGAGACGAGCATACCAACATTTATTAGAAAACAATCATAATGTTTTTTGAGCTGGAGGGGCTGAAATTGGGAAGTTAAATGGGGGGGGAAAGGGGAAACAATTGAAAAGCCCTCTTGCAACATGGGGAAAGAGGGATCAATAAGATGAACACACTAGCGCCACGGCATGAATAAAAATTTGGGGGGGCCTCAGACCCTTTTTTTATAAAATGTAAAAATATGCCGTATAGGTTTTTACCTTTTTATATTTTTGGAGGGAAGATTGCAAAACCCGGGGCTTCCCCAAAAAATAGCATGAGGAAGCTTGCAGAGGTGCTTGAAGAAGGGGGAGGTCCCCCAAAACGTCGCGCCACGCCCTCGCCACCCCCCCGTCAGAACTGTTACATCCAAGATGGATACCGGCTATGGGGCCCGCAGCATCGCATTTGTAAAAATGCTTTTGATTTCCTCCCCCCTACATGGATTCCAACACAAATTAAAAAGCAAGAACGGGATGACAGATTGGTCTTTTATTTTTAAAGGGGGGTCAAAAAATGTTTGGAACCTTTTTTCAACAATGAATCTGCTTGTTTTTTGGGAGACTGGTATATAGCCCTGCCCTTCTACTGATATCCTGCCTGGCTACCTATACCCGCCTGGCTATATGATCCCTGCCCTGGGTACTGAACCCGCCTGCTACCTAACCCGCCTGGCACCATACCGTCTGGCAAAATGAAGCCCTGCCCTGGCTACCTATACCCCCGCCTTGGCATATGATGCCCGCCCTGGCACCTATGCCCCGCCTTGGCTAAATGATCCCTGCCCTGGGGGTACCCATGCCCTGCCTTGGCTATAAGATGCCCCCCCTGGCTATATATCCCTGCCCGGGTACCATACCCTGCCCTGGGTCCTAAAACCCCCCCCTGGATATAATCCCTGCCCGGCGCCTATACCCGCCCTGGCGCCTAAATCACGCCTACCTATACACTGCCTTGCTTCCTAAATACCCCGCCTACCTATACATTGCCCGCTGCCAAACACTTTTCCGCCGCCTTTACTGTCCCTTCCCGCCTGATACTTCCCTGCTCCGATACTGTCCCGCCTGCCTAAGGGGGGCTACCCATTTACATCCACAATTTTTGACATTTTTAATTTTTAATTTTTCGGGGAACAAAACCGTTTGGGAATTGATAGGAAAGTGGGTAAAGAGAGGTCTAAAATGTATTTTTTGTAAATTCTACGGGGCGAGTAGTGACCACTAGAAGAGGACACTGCATCGTAAAACCGGGCGAGAAAGAAAAGGAAAAGGGGAAAAACAAGGAAGGCATCAGAGTTTGGGCCCGAAGGAAAAAAAAGAGAAGAAGACAACTCCCCTCAAGATGACTCTCCGTGATCCCTGCTGTTTAGGGGGCATTTTTCTTCGGGTTTAAATCAGTTTATTCAGTGTGGTGACCTGACACGAAATGTGTTTGGTGGGTTTTAGGTTAGCTGGTCTTATGTAATTTAAGGGGCTTGTCCCTGATTTTAAGGGAAGGCACACCTACGACAGGGGGTTTTTCCTCACCACTTTTCTCTCTTGCTTGTATGTAGGGGTTTTCACACAGAGCGGTTCGGTGCTTTTTTAACGTTTTTTTTGTGGAGAAAGACAACTTTAACTGCTCCCCTTTTCTGCAAAAAAAGCCCCAAAAACAATCAAAAATGCACCAAAAATGCTCCGGTGAAAGCAGCTTATATGTATTTATTTTAGAAAGTGCGGGGTGCGAGAACAAGGGACATTTTTTTAAAGCGAAAGAATATGGGCTCGGGGGGTTTAGGCCAGGGCTTTTTTTAAACCCCAGCCCCCGCCTCACACCTCCCCCACCCCAACACCCCCCACACTCCAAACACCCCACACACCTCCCCCACTCCTAAACCCCCCACATTTTCAAAACACCCCCCACGCCGCGCACTCAATCCCACTGCAGAGGGATGAAGGAGAGGAGGGGCAGCTTGCTGCTCTCTCTCCCCCCGCATCTTCTGCTCTTCAGTGTTTTTTTCACTGCTGGGGGGAGAGAGGGAGGGGCGGGGGAAGGGAGGAACCGAGGTTCGCAGTCCTTTCCCTCTTTACTTAACCCATTTGCCCTGCCCCCGGGTTTAGGATTAAAGCCAGGGAAGACAAAGCAATAGCAGGGGCCGCATCAGGGATCGCTTACCTACCCCTGCTCTGACTGCTGCGCTGCTTTTCTTGCAAAGCGGCACGCAGGGGACACCAACCAATTCCCGGGATTTACTGCCCGGGCAGGTTTGGGACGCCCAAGGGGGTCCCTATTTTTGTGGGGCCCCCGGCAACCGCCTACCTTCCCAAGAAAAGACGGGGCCCGGGGGTTTTGGGATTAAAGGGATGTATCCTTTTTTTTTCTTCGGGGTGATTCACACTGCCTTAGCTTCCCCCGTAATTCAGGGGCTTTCTTTTTCCCCCCAGCGGATACACATCCCCCCCTTTCCCGCTTGGCCGAGACTCCCCCCCCCCCCCCCCTGAGTCCACAATCACGTGTCTCTCTCTATCATCTTTTTTAAAAGCTGTATACAAACCACAGGGGTGCTTCAATCTAACTGACACTGATCTCCTCTCAAAAGCTGGAGATTTATTTCAGCTTTCTAAGAAGGCACAGATCTGCTATCAGGGGAGTTTGGCACAGGGGCAAAACTGCATGTTTTCTCATTGTAAATCGCTGCCCCGTCTGTTTCTGCTAGTTGGGGGACGAAAATGCTACGGGGCCCCCAACTCGAGTCATCGACCCAGGGGGTGTACAGAATGTAAGAGCTCCAGCTAGTGAATTGCAAGGAGGAGGGATCAGGAGGGATTCGACCCACACTGGATATCAGTGTAAAATAAAAACACAAGATAAGAATACTGTGGATACAGGACAGCTGTGCTAATGACATCCATTTGCAAAGGTGCTTGTTTTCACTGTCCCCCATTCTGAAGACCATTAATGAAACGATAACACCCCTATAAAAACTAACAGTTCAATTTTGGCCTAATCTGAACAGAGCACTTTCTTCCACATACCATCCATAAGGGCCAGATTTGTGAAGTACACGACTAATAGTTGTTCTGTTTACAGATTCTTCCATCTGAGTTGTGGATCTCTGCAGCTCCTCCAGAGTGACCCTGGGCACTTGGATGCTTCTATCATTAGTGCTCTGCTTGTCTGGGCTGTCAGTTTAGGTGGTTGACACTGTTTCGATAGGTTAGCGGATGTGCCATACTCCTTCTATTTATGGATGATGGATGTAACAGTGCTCTGTGAGATGTTCTGAGCTTAGGCTATTTTATTTATTTTTTTAAACCTAACCCCACAATACACTTTTCCACAACTTTATCTGTGAGCTGTCTGTTGTGTTCCTTCATTTTCATGATGCTGTTTGCTCACTAATGTTCTGTAACAAACCTCTGAGGCTTACAAAAAACAGCTGTAGTTATACTGAGAATCAATGACAAACCAATGTACTTTATTTTCTAATTAGGTGACTTCTATAGGCGATTGGTCCTATTGGATTTTATTTAGGGGTATCAGAGTACAGAGGGTTGAATACATATGGACACCTCACTTTTCAGTTTTTAATTTGCAAAAATGTGCAAAGTGTGTATCATTTTTTTTATACTTCACAAATACTTGCTACCTTGTTTTGCTCTATCACATAAAATGTCAATAAAATACACTGAAGTTTGTGGATGCAATGCGCAAAACATTTTTCGGGTTTTGAATACTTTTGCAACCCACTGCACATAGTTCCCTCTTATAATACACACTAACAGTACTGCTCATCATACAGATATATAGTACTGCTTTTCATTTTTTTTTATTAGGTATGGCGCAAGCACCATTAAAGGTCCTGGCACATAAGCTGAAGGTATCTATAGGCTGCCAATGATCTCAAGGAGATCCACTGTTAGGCCTTTATACATAAGAATATTGTGCTTTCATATATAGTAGGGAGTAAAAATAAACCAATAGCATCTATGGCTGGGGCCTATTGGCAACGCTTGACACTATATGGCAATACAGTGGTGTATGTTGGAGCCTTACACTCTGGGGGAATACTCTTGATGTAGTTATATCAAAGAAAGGCTCATCTATGATGTGAATAGAGCCCACCCTACAGTACATATTAGTAGTACTACTATACCATACACATAACTAGTTCCACCTTACCATACACAAAAATAATTGTGCTCTGATTAATTTCTATGGGACACAAGGAAAGTCTTAGACCTTGACAGTGTTCAAACCTGAGGCCCTTAATGCCTTGAATGGTCAATAGTACCAGTAAACTTCATCTTGCATGCACACCAGATACTGCCATCTGGTACTCGCTGTCCATAGGAATCCATGCAACAAGAATTACTTCTGACAGTGATTGCTACATGGCAGTGTAAAACTGGATCTGCCATGCTACAGAAGAGGTAGATCCACATTTGGTGGATTTTACCCCTGATGCATTAAAAGAGATGAAATGCTATATGAGGAAAATGCAGAAATTTTACTTTGTAAAATATGAAGTTTAAGGGTATATGTACACGACTTGGTTTACTGGTGGATTTAGACGTAGATTTAGCATTTGAAAACCATCAAAAACCAACTGTAAAACCATCCCCATAGACCGCAATAGAAAATCTGAGTTGTAGTCCACAGGGGTCAAATTTCAAAACCGCGTGTTTTTTAAAAAAAAAAAAAACTTACAACATATTCAATAATCTGCCATATTTCACTAAGAAAAGCAAAAATTTACTATTGATGGCAATGGGGAGGGTAAAAACCGACCGGAAAACTTTGTGCGCCGTTTTTAGCATGGTTTTCGGATTTGGTCTCTCAATCTCTGTGTGGCTATATCTATCTACACAGAATAGGTAGCTCTCTATCTTCTCTCTCTCCCTCATACAGATAGAGATATAGAGATAGAGAGAGAGAGCTACCTATTCTGGGTAGATAGATCTCTACACTGTGACAAAAAAAATTTAAAAACCAAATCCGGACATCACGTCAAAAGCAGAGTTAAAAAACCCTCAGCTTTTGTGTACAATACCGTCAATGCAGTTTTAGGATTCAGAATTGGATGAGTATTTTGTCCTTTGTCGTGTGGTTGCAGCCCAGATTTTAGTATTTATCATAACAAACCCAGTAAACACAAGAGCATATTGACTCTTCATCATCGCATGTGTTCACACAAACTAAGCATTAAGAATTGTACAAAGAAGTATCGCTATTAATGTAAAAACATGACATTTCTATGACATTACATGACATTTACTGAAGAAGGGTAATCTAAAGAATCTTACCTTCAATCCTTCTATCAATCAGCACTTACAGTTGAGAAGAAGAAGTGGAATAATTTAGAGAGGTTCTTAAAATCTCCGACTCCTGGAAATGAAAGCGAAAGCATTTGTTCAGAAAGGGGGAAGTTTTCAGGCTTGTCTTTTTGTAGCAAGATTTTTTATTAACTATTAAGTGACAGCTGCAGTCCACAAGGTTGCACTAAAGTGCATGTAAGTCATTGAGGCACTAGTAATGTGTTTGTGCCTAAATCTGGATATAAAATGTGGCAAAACTTGGTGGGTTTTAGCGCAATATGTTTTAGACACACTTATGTGTTTTAGGCAAATTTAGAGTATATCAGAATGACAGGTTTTTATGAAGAATTTGAACCAAATTCCTAGTTCAAATCCACAAGTAGCTGAACTATAGGATGGATTTTCCATGCTGATGTGTGAACATACCCCTAGTGCCTCATTTGACAGCAGGGAGTGACTTAGAGAGGTGTGACTTTGTAGGGAGACTGTGGCATTTATCATTCACCATGAGCCCCTTGGAGCATTTAGACTGGTTAGCTTACATTGCGTATTAGGGTAGGTTGACACGGTTTAGGACCAGCGCGGTCCTCTGAAGACTGTCGCTGACTGTCATTGATCCCTGCGATCGATCGTAATCGCCGGGAAGAATTGACATGTCAGTTCTTTCCCCAAGCACATATTGTGCGCTGGCGGAAATAGCAGGTATTCATACCTCTCAATGAGCTGAACTGGACAGCGGTGTGATAAAGTGACCTCAATGCGCCCCTGCCTCTTCTCCTAGTCACTTTGCATAGGCTGTTTGGCCTAGGTGCTGCTGGAGGACCGCCCCCACGCTGGCGGCATGATGACGTCACAATGCCAGTGTCAGGCAGAAGAGGAAGGTGCTTGGCTGGGGAAGGCGAAAAGTTAAGTATTATTTTATTTTGCGTTTTATATACCTGCCTAACTGAGGGGGCCTATACAGTCCCTGACAGAAGTTCTGTCGCTTATCCGTGTTGTGGAAAACAAAGCTTATAACCTGATTTAAAATTCATCAATTGGTTTTAGAAATGACTCATATGACTCATATGAAAGCTGAAACCCTCCCAAATGAGTTTTTTTTTTGGCGAAAATAGATGTGCTTCATTGCTGAAATATTGATCATGTAAGGAACACAGAAAGGTTAGATTTTGGCAAGACAAAAGTTTTGTCGCCTTGTCATATAATGCACCCAATCCTAGTTTACAGCCTCGCCTGCCAAAAAACCACCCTTCGACCAAATCCTTGATTATCAAGAGGCTGAAGACCATATTCACTGCAGAGGTGGCTGGCACCTTTAATGTGTCTCAGCATCAAGAACAAAGAATTAAAAAAAAGATTTGAAGAGACTGGAGATGTTTTTGACAAGCCCAGGTCCGGCAGACCCCGCAAGACAACTGCTCCGGAGGAACATTTGTTGGTTCGAAAATCAAAAGCCAGCCCCTCTTCCACTTCAGCACAGCTCCAACAGGCCTGGTCACCTCAAGTCCCTGTGTCAACTAGAACAGTTTTTAGTATTCTGTCTCGAAATGGCCTCCATGGTCGAATCAGTGCCCAGAAGTCAATACTTAACAAAAGGCAATTAGAAAAAGGTGTGGCATTTGCAAAGCCCACAGCCTGCTTAATGGATGGATGCTGGAAAAGTGGCAGAAGGTGGATTTCTCAGATGAATCTTCAGTTGAATTACACCACAGCCGCCGCAAATACTTCAGGAGACCTACTGGAGCCCGTATGGATCCAAGATACACCCAGAAAACAGTTAAGTTTGGTGGTGGAAAGATCATGGTCTGGGGTTACATTCAGTATGGGGGTGTGCGAAACATTTGCAAGGTGGAAGGCAATATCAATAGCCTAAAATATCAAGAAGTATTAGCTACCTCTTACATTCCCTATCATAAAAGTGGTCAAATTTTGCAGCAGGATGGTGCTCCATCTCATACATCCATCTCTACATCAAAGTTCCTCAAGGCAAAGAAGATCAAGGTGCTCCAGGACTGGCCAGCCCAGTCACCAGACATGAACATCATTGAACATGTTTGGGGTAGGATAAAAGAGGAAGCTTGGAAGACAAAATCAAAGAATCTTGACATACTCTGGGAGGCATGCAAGACTGAAGTCTTTGCTATTCCTAATGTCTTCATCAATAAATTGTATGAATCATTGTCGAAACGCATGGATGCAGTCCTTTAAGCTCATGGAAGTCACACAAAATATTAAATATGGCTCTAATAGCACCACAACGTCATTTACCAATGTTATGAAACATATCTTTATATTTGAAGTGAATTATTTGTTTGATTTTTACATTACTTTCTGTGGGCGACAAAACTTTTGTCTTGACAAAATCTGACCCTTCTGTGTTACTTAAATTATCAATATTTCAGCAGTGAAGCAAATTTATTCTCGTTAAAAAAAAAACCTCATTTGGGAGGGTTTCAGCTTTCATATGAGTCATTTCTAAAACCAATGGATGAATTTTAAGTCAGGTTATAAGCTTTGGTTTCCACAATATGGATATGCGACAGAACTTCTGTCAGGGACTGTATATGCCTGCCTAACTGAGGGAACTTATAAATACCTGCCGAACTGAGGGGACCTATATATACCTGCCTTACTGAGAGGACCAATATAAACCTGCCTAATTGAGGGAACCTATATATGCCTGCCTTACTGAGAGAACCTATATACCTATCTAACTGAGGGGACTTATATACCTGTTTAACTGAGGGGACTTATATATACCTGCCTAAATGAAAGAATCTATATATAACTGCCTTACCAAGGGGACCTATATATTCCTGCCTTAATCAGGGACCTATATATATCTTCCTTACCGAGGGGACCTATATAGTCCTGTCTAAATGAGGGGACCTCACCATTCACTTCTTACACTGTAGTCATGTGAGGGGAGCACATAGTTTGCTCCTTTAACACTTTACGTTCCTGTCTGGTTTGCCTCCTGCAGAACTTTCTGCCCAACATTTTACATTACAGAAAGTGTTGCAGGATGTATGGTTTACTCTACTGAAGGGCAACCTACCTAATATAGCTACCTACCTACGCTAATTGTGGCCAGAGGCAAGGTTTTATAGGAGATCGCTTGAATGACAATACACTACAGTACACAAGTACCATCGTATATTCTACTAGTGATCACCCAGGTGAGACAGGAAAAAAAAAAAAGATTTAAAACTACATTATTTTTAAATGTTACCGTCACAAAAAAACTCAGAGTTGTGTCTGTATCAGTTACCTCACTTTTGCTATAAAATTGGAATTAAAGGTGCAAAAGTCATGATACAAATAAAAAACTTTAACCCATAACAACTTATCCCTGAAACAGCTTAGCTGACAGAAAGAGGATATTGGTCTAAGAAAAAATTAGTAAAACACATTTAACACTCTTTATAAATCCTCTATTGACAGAATTCCACTTTCCCACAAAATAAAAAGGTGTCATTAATATCACATAGTAAGTTTCCACAAAAATAAAACGCAAAAATTAGTTTTTTTTCCCTGTTCCTCTGAAATTCCTGATGGCGGCCCTGCCCACCGCCGCAGAGAGCCGGGCCCTCCCTACACACCATGCTTAAAGAGTACCTATCACCTCCACACAAACACACAAAAATTCATAACAGAGGATTTACCTCCAGATTACAAAGGACAGGTTTTACTTTCACTTTGTAACTCAGGAAATCGTACAGAAGTCTGTGGACAATACCAACTGTGCAGGGGGAGCTGAGAGCCTAGCTGATTGTACAGATTAACAAGAAAGTAAAAATATCAGGATTTATCAATGTGAGCATTTGAAAACATCGATACAGCATATCATATTTCATAGTTTGTAAGGCTGAAAAAGACAATCACCACTATTCAGCCTGTTGTGCTAAGGAGTTGATCCAGAGGAATGAAACCCCCCAATGAGGTAAAGCCAATTGTCCCATTTTAGGGAAAAATTCCTTCCTACTCCAATTGCAAGCATTGAAAATCGAAACACTGACCTCATCAGCATAATCTAGCACCTATTCCATACAATAATAATAATCTTTATTTATATAGCGCCAACATATTCCGCTGCACTTTACAATATAGAGGGTATAAGCACAGACAAACCAGACATTACAGTATAAAAAAGCTACTTACAAATGAGACACGAGGTGTGAGGGCCCTGCTCCCAAGAGCTTACAATCTATTAGGGTGTGTGTGTGAAACAAAGGGTGACAAGTGCTTGTTTACAATGGTCCAGCCATGTTACATAAATATGGGGTAGTATGCATAAAAAAGTGGATGAACCTGCCATCCCAACCATACATCTATATACAGATAAGTGCCTGTGGGTGCCAAAGGGCAGGAAGTGATGAATGTGTGACACAATTTGGAGGGATAACAGTTAAGGATCTTGGTAGGCTTGTCTAAGAAGAAGAGTTTTCAGAGCGCACTTAAAACTGTGAGGCTTGTGAGTGTGCCTGATCACATGGGGTAACATGTTCCAGAGAACTGGTGCAATACGTGCAAAATCATGGAGAAGAGCATGGGAGGTTCGAATGAGTGAGGTGTGTAATCTTAAATCAGTAGCAGAGCGGAGAGACCGGGTAGGGTGGTAGACATAGATGTGGGAGGAGATGTAGGGGGATGCATCACTGTGGAGAGCCTTATGGGTGAGAGTGATTAGTTTATGTTGTATTCTGTACTGAATAGGCAGCCAGTGCAGAGACTGACACAGGGTAGAGGCATTAGTATAGCGGCTGGAAAGAAAGACAAGCCTGGCTGCTGCATTCAGGACAGATTGGAGAGGGGAGAGTTTACAGAGAGGAAGACCAACAAGTAGGGAGTTACAGTTACAGTAGTTAAGACGAGAAAGAATAAGAGCAACAATAAGAGTCTGGGTTGTTTCCATAGTGAGAAAAGGACGGATACTGGAGATGTTCTTAGGGTGCAGGTGACAGGAGCGGCTAAGGGATTGGATATATGGGGTGAAGGACAGATCAGAATCTAGTATCACCCCAAGACAGCGGGCCTGTTGCCTAGGAGTTATGGTGGTGCCACACACTGAAACAGAAATAGCAGGGTAGGGTCTGTTAGTAGATGGTGAGATGACTAAAAGTTCAGTTTTAGTGAGATTTAGTTTAAGATAGAGAGAAGACATGATGTCAGAGACAGCGGACAAACAATCACTGTTGTTTTGTAGCAGGGCAGGAGTGATGTCTCGGGAGGAGGTGTATAATTGGGTGTCATCAGAATAGAGATGGTACTGAAAGCCAAATCTTCTGATGGTTTGTCCAATGGGGGCTGTGTAGATTGAAAAGAGGAGAGGACCTAGAACGGATCCCTGTGGAACCCCGACAGCAAGAGGAAGAGGAGATGAGGTGGAACCCGAAAATGAGACACTGAAGGAGCGGTCAAAGAGGTAGGATGAGAACCAAGAGAGAGCGGTGTCCTGAATGCCGATGGCACTGAGATGTGTCTCTCCCTGGCTCCAAGTAAGTTCTTTTTATAATCCTCCTTCTTCTGCGAGAATACATTAGCCAATCTGTCTTTACCTTAAAAAAAACTATCTAGTTCCTATACGTTGGTTTAAAGTTAACATTTCCATATGAAGCCCACCTCTGGGTGTTTCATTACCGAAACAAAGAACCTTGTTCCTTTCAATAGGGCTATACCGTCAGGCCATATGTTTCCAATTATTGGACAAGGGGTCCCATGTATATTAACATTCCAAAGACATCAGTTTTCTTTGGAGAGGACAAAGAAAACTTTGATGAAAAGTATATAAAGAGCATATATAAAATCATATAAATATAAAACTATAAATATTACCATCACATTGAACAAGTGTTGGATCCATTTCTTTAATAAAATGGTCAATGAAGCATGTTGTTGTTTATTTAAATAAAGTGTTTTTGTGTTGTTTTAGTGTATTTTTTACCACTTTTTCCAGTGCTAGTAATCGAGGTCTCTGACAGACGTCTCTGTTACTAGCTGGGACTTGGTGTCAGTCAATGGTGTTATTTTTGTCACCCCAAGGCTGACACAGTGCTTGGGGTGTCATATAGAAGCATCTGTGAAACATCTATATTACTAACACTAGAAGGCATTATGGGAAAGGAGCTGGAAAGCTCACTGCGCCCTCTATAGGTTGTAACAAATCCTCAATTTACTTCTGATTCACTGAATCTTTGAGAAGCAAAAAGGAATAATTGTCAAGCCAATATTGCTCATCTACATACGCCGTTTCAGGGTTTTGCCCCTCATCAGTGTAGAGCAGAGCGATATTGGCTTGACTGGTGGGAGGCAATGAGTGGCTGAGAGAAGGGGATCATCTCTCCTTATGGAGAGCACCAGTTAAGTTGTGTAGTGTTTTGATTGCCTTTTAGCCCACTACTAAGCATCTGCATATCACAAGGCAATATAACACTAGAAATATATGGTAGAAAACACAGACACAGCACAAAAAAACTCTTTATTTAAATAAACTCTCCCCGACAACGGCCCTCCGCCACCATTTTATTAAAGAAATGGATCACACGCTGGTTCAATTAATCCATCATAGTCCAACTGGGAAATCTGTAGAAAAAACAGAAACACTACTAAAAGCATTACAATGGTAAACTCCATCTCCTGAGGACCATGCCTGTCGCTGATCTTCTGAGTGGAGTTTAGACCACACAATCTGATTCTGAGGGGTACAGGCCAGATCTGTAGCACAATTTCCAGGGTATTAGTTCTCTGTTCCTCCTCGGAGACTGTGCCTCTAAGTTGTAGCCTGAACCCTCTCTCCCACCTCTGGAAGCTTGTACAGAGTTAGGAAAAGGCAAAGAGGTACTGGAAAAGCGAGAAATCTAAAATGTTTGTGTCCAAATCTGCAGGGACGAGTGTTGGTCAGGAGAAGTCAGCATAGTGGTATGGACCGGATGGAGAAGAAAAGAGAATGTGAATGTACCTGAACTGTGTGCAAAGTGTAATGGTTTATATTCAGTAATGATGTGGCGGTATTATTCAGTGACTATGTGGGAGTCATATGAGGTCATGGTGTGGCGGCATTATTCAGTCATTATGTGATGATGATATGTGGTTATGGTGTGGCGGTATTATTCCGTCACTATGTGTGGGTTATATGAGGTCATGGTGTTGTGATATTATTCAGACACTACTTGGTGTTGATATGTGGTCAAGATGTGTCATTATTTGGTCTTAGTGGAATTATTGGTAATAATAGTGTTGGGATTCTGGTTTTATGTAGCGGTGTTATTTGGTAACTGTACGACCGATATTTAGTGGTTTTATACTCAGTACTGTGTTATAGCTTTTGATTTATTTTTATTTATATAAAATGCATCATTCAGTGAGGGGGACATATATCTTTAGACCTTTTATGTTCACCACCGGTGTCCTGCTGCAATTAGATGAGGGCGACTCAGAAGCCCCAGCGCCCCATCTTGATTACAGATTTGTGTGATGATGCCATCACATCGCTCTGTATTAGTTGAAGTAATACCGAACGGGATAATGTACTGGTGATGGAGACAGCGAGGAAAAGTGGGCCCCTACAATAAACTCCTCTGGTGAGCCCTAGGCACCCCAGTCTGACACTGCATGTTTGTGGGGGGTTTTTTTTGATAGCTTTCATTCTGTGGTATAAATAATGTGCTACCTGTATTCTAGAAGTTCTGGCAATACCAAATATCTAGGGTTTTCAGTATGTTTTACTTTTAAAGCAATGAAAACATTCTCCATCTCTTAAATTTGCGCTGCAGCGCCATGTTCTGTGACTACAAACTTTTTTGTTCTTCCATCAATGAACTTGAGTGAGGGTGCATTCTTTCCAAGCTGAAGTGCAGTTTTTAGTGGTACCATTTTGGAATACATGCGACTTTTTGATAATTTTCTGCGTATGGGATAAATGATGTTATATTTTAATATATTGGACTTATACGAACACAGCAATACCAATTATGTGTAGCTTTCAAAATGTTTTATTTTTTTTCATTTGCACTTTTTTATTTTTACACTTTAACATTCAGTCCCTCGCTTGTACACCGTTCTGCATTATATAAATAGGGAGGCAGGAAGTAGTAAGAACATTTATATGGTGGTTATGGAAGCCTCAATAAGACTTCCATCTGCATTTCGTGGAAGGGGGGGGGTGGGTTGAAAAAAGTGACGGCCATGGTCACTGCGGTGTCTAAAGGATTAAACAGCAGGATTCAGAGTCGGCTCTATTCCCTGCCGTTAGTGGCGGGTGTCAGCTGTAAGAAGCAGCCAGCACCCACCATCAAATGCCAGTATGTTAAATGTTGATAATGAGTTAAAATCTGTTGCAGATGAATTTTTTATTTCTGTTGCAGATTTTTACTGTAGATTTCAGTCTTTGCAAAGTAATAGGGGTAAAATCTTTGGTGATAGCAAAAGTTGCAGCAAAATCCTTATATAACACATGGGGCATTTGCTGCAGATTACAGTGCAAAATTCCAATGAGTGTGGACCTACCCTCACTGTGTAATTGTTTCCGTTTCTGAATTAGCAGATCTGCCAGTATCAGTTTCTTTCTAAAAAGTGGAACTGCTGATGAAATGTCTGGTAACTGCATGACTATTTCAGAAGTAGCTAGTAAACACAATAGGGCTCTGTTCAAAATAACACTCTCCCTTTTTGTCAGAGTTTTAGTACTGTCAATGCCAAAAACTGCAATTTTTTTTACCATCTACAAATAGATGAACTGTAATTGAGTTTAAGTTTGAGGGATCCATCACTGACAGGTTTTCCCACTGTGAAGTCTTATTGCAAAAGTCCACTGCAGCCACATGTGCAATGTATGGGAGCTGGGTTCCTACCTGGATTCTCGGCTAAAGATGTATACAGCTTGCTAAATTTATTATGTGTTTTGATTTTCCAGTTTCTCAACACTGGCAATCACTTGTATTGTCCCTGAGAAAAAACCCTGGTATGGCTTTGAAACACATTGTTTAATCCCTTAACAACCAAGCCTTTCTCTTTTTCACGTTTGTTTCTTCCTTCCCGTCTTCCAAAAACCATAACGTAGTTTTTCATTCTACATAGGCATTTCAGGGCTTGTTTCTTTCTTTTTTTTTTTTTTCGAGACAAGATGTACTTTTTTTTATGGAGCCATTGACTGTAACATATAATGTACTGGGAAACCCAAAAATCTTCTGCATGAGATTGAGTTTGAAAAAAATTTCATTGCTACACTTTTTTAGTTGTTTTTATGGAGTTCACTGCTGTGTAGAATTGATATATTATCTACATTCTACAGGTCAATATGATTCCGGTGATATGAAATGTGTAGCATTTTCACTGTTTTATGTTTCGTTATGTTTTACTTTTTTAAAATAAAAACATTCTCTATTGTTTCAATTTGCGCTGCAGCACCATTTTCTGTGACCAATAACTTTTTTGTTTTTTCATTAGGCTTCCGTCTGCCATTGCAACCGCTCTGCATCCCATAATCTCATTACAGGAGAGGGATTGGGGGAAGAAATAGTGTGAAGCACCGTTCCTAATACATTTAGATGCTGTGATTGCTGCAATGTCTAAAAGGTTAAGCAGAAGGAATCGGCACCGTCTCCAATCCCCGCTGATAGTGGTGGGTGTCAGCTGTAATTAATAGCCAGAACCCGCTACTTATAGAGCAGGTGCAGTGAGTGAGCCTCCTCCATAATTCATTGCCGACAGCATGACGTACCCTTACGTCATATGTTAGTAAGGAGTTAAACACACTAAAAACCATACATTTAAATAAATATTGACTTCACTGTGGTATTGTCAATTCACTCTCAGTAAAAGGGTTTTCACACTTCAATGACTGTCTTTTAACATGTATGGAAAGGTAACTGAAGACTATTACCAAATACATTGCTTTGCTGATTTTGCTGTGTTCAGTAGATATAGAAAATTTTTATCTGCTGCTATTGTACACAAGTTTCTCTTGGTTACTGGCCACATCTCCCTGTTCTATCTCTTATCTCTGATTGCTCCAAGCTTTAGTCAATCAATCAGTCCGACCCTGTCGAGTCTTATCTCTAACACAGAAACTTATTTACTTAAGTTAACATCTGTTTTTAAGCCTTAGATTTATGTAGCCTTGTACACTGCTATTTACAAACCTTCAGTACTCCTGTCACTCTACTAGAATCAGCTAGTAATAGCATAGCTGATATGCCAGTCACTGCTATAGAACCACCTACAGCCTAACCAGAACGTGTGAGTCTGAAGCTGCCTGGAGCTCTGTGAAACAGCATGGTGGGACAATCCCATTAAGGTAATAATTATCCCAACCACTGATCCCAAATCCAAATAAGAATTTGCTACTACTAATGGATTCAATTGGTCACAGCAGCCATTTTATTAACTAAGCCAAAACATGTACAAGTCCCACTTCAAAACTAATGTTTACAGCAATTTAAAGGAGATGCCCACTATTTTTTTAGTGCCCATTTAAAATGAAAAGTTATACGCGCCACCGCTCACCTTGCATCCAGTGCTTCCTTGTCTTCACTCTTATTCTGTTTTCTTCTTGCTTTTTTCAAATATGGCATCACTCCTGCAGCCACTGATTATCTACAATGGTCATATGCCACTCTTCTACATCACGATTTGCACAGCTCACTTCCCAATTGTGACATCAGGTAGTGACACATGAATGCTGCAGCCAATTGGCGGGTGATGTCCCATTCAGAAGGAGCAACAAGTAAAATGAAGATCCACAGATGGGTGAGGTGAGTAAAAAATTATTTTATTTTAAATGGGTACTAGTTTTCTGCTTCTAAGATATATCATCATACCGCACAAAAAGTTCTTTTATTTGATTACAACGTTAGAAGGCTCGTGAAGATTATTAGCAATTTTTCACATGTTCAAGAAAATTTGCATCACAGAATATTTTTTACACATTAGTCCAGTTCTCAAGTGGTTTAAAAGGGAATCTGGTATGAAATTTTCTTTTTACTTATTAAATCAAGACCCTGATCCATATTCTTTTCTGTTTAGCTATTTTTATTTTCTGATTGTAGATTTCTCAATTTGGTTGTCTATATATGATTGTGGGGACAGCATTCTTGCCTGCACTGCTTTAACATCATTTACAGAGATGTTTTACAGCAGCTTCATGCACATAGGAGCCTTAGGACTGATTCAGTCCTATTAACTTCTATAGGAGAATTTTCTAGGCATGCTCTGTGACCTGGGAAGGGAGCGGGAGAGGGTGAACTGTGACTGGTGGATTCTGTGTTATTTATACACATTGGTGTCTCCTTTCAGTTTAATCCTGCTTGTTCTGATAATGAGCAGACTACAGAAAATCTCTCTCTACAGAACATTAAGTGTCAGACTATTATTAGGCCTAGTGGGCAAAGTGAAAACTGCAGGACTTAAGAATTATTCATTATATTGAAAGTGATATAGAAAATTAAAAAAATAACCAAAAATTCTGTGCTGCCCGTTCGTTGCTGACTCGGCCTGTCTGACCTCTCCTGTTTGTTCTGTGTTTGTTTGTCTATGTCTGGTGTCTCACTTGGCTCAGAGTAGATCCCACTCTTCAGGTTGGGGCCGACCTATTAAGAAGCCGGGTACTCCAACACTCACTCCATCCGTATCTCTGTGTGCGTCACTGACAGTCCCTAACATTATAGCAGGCCATTATTCCAGGCAACTCACCCGGCGGTTCATTATGAGCACCGACTTGTTGGTCACTGACCGCCTGGACGAGTTGACAACGCAATTTAAGGGCATGGTGGGGCTTATGAATCAGTCAACTTCGCGCCCAAACTAGCCGTCCCGTTAGTGTCCTTACCTGCCCCTGGGTTTGTGGGTCCGAACATCCAGCACAAACCTAATATGCAGCTTCCAGACTGCATTGACGGCAACCCTGATAGATTCCGGAGCTTCAGGGAATCTTGTCGCCTGTTTTTTAATCATTTTTTTTCTGAGGCTGAGAAAGTAGCAATGGCGGTGTCCCTCCTCTAAGGCCCACCTCAGGATTGGGTATTAGGTATGCCTCCTGAGGCCCCAGAGTGGAGATCTGAAATTTTTTCTGGCATTAGGCCATATTTATGATGATCCTAACTGTGTGGCATTAGCAGAAACCCATCTGTTATCCATTCAGCAGGGTCGCCGCTCAGCCGAGGATTATTGTTCCGAATTCCGCCAATGGAGCTCGATAACTGGGTGGCCAGACCAACCTCTCAAGACACTCTTCAGACAAGGGCTGTCTGATGCAGTGAAGGATGCTATGGTCAGTCATCCTATCCATGAGACCTTAGGGGACCTTATGACCTTTGCTATTTCCATTGACAGAAGACTAAGAGAGAGATACAGGGAAAAGCTTGGGGGGTTGACTGTTCACTTCAGGTCAGGCTCTCTTGTCAAACCTCTTTCTGCTTTCTCTAAAAAATCTCCTCTCCCACCTAATTCACCATCTCCCGCTTGGGATTCTGGAGAGGAACCCATGGTGTTGGGCTCCACACCTGCAGCCATCAGGAGGAGACATCGGTTGGAAAATTCCCTGTGCTTTTATTGTGGGGAGCCTGACCATATTCTGAGGAGCTGCCTGACCAGGCCTAAGTCACCGTGAGAAAACATCAAACACCTGAATGACATCCAGAAAGATAACTCAGGCGTACAGGTACCCCCTAACTTGGATAATACATTTTCCTTGCTTGTAACCTTGATTTCTGGGTCCAAGAGTTTTGTTTGCCAAGCCATGATTGATTCAGGAGCCGCTGTTAGTTTCATTAGTATGGCAGTGGCCCAAGCCCTAGGTTTAGAATTAATCCTGTTGTGTTCTCCCTTTTCAGTTTCAGGTCCAGATTCTACCCCCCTAACTGAGGAGAGAATAGAATACCGTACCACTGAAATTATCTTGAACATTGGGTGCTTGCATTCTGAACAACTTTCCTTTTTTGTCATGGAGAGACTCACCACAGACATTATTTTGGGCTTGCCATGGCTACGCCTCCATAATTCTGTGTTCGACTGGAGAACTGCTGAGTTGGTTAAATGAGGGGACTCATGTGGTTCTCATTTGAAGACTGTTCAGTCCTTAGTGTGCGCTATAAATAGTAATCACGATATTCCAGACTTAATCTCTGATTTCAAAGACGTCTTTGATGAGGCCGTTGTGGACAGTCTCCTGCTGCATCGGCCTTATGATTGTGCTATAGACCTCATTCCGGGGGGCAAAGTTTCCTAAAGGTGGCATCTTCAATTTATCAACCCCAGAACGAGAATCTATGGGCGACATGTATGAATCTCGCCACGTCGGAGCGCATGTTTCTGCCAGTTTTCCGGCGAAATTTGCGCCTGAGTTATGTCGGTACCAAGGTGCACTCATACATACCATGTAAAGTCCGCCGCGCCTCGCCAGTTTGGGGCGCAATGCGGGACTTAGGCGCAGTGCGGGACTGCGCCCAAGATTCGCCGCCCGACGTAGAGCGATCATAGATGCCGTGTAAAGTCCGCCGCGCCTCGCCAGTGTTTGGGGCGCAGTGCGGGACTTAGGCGCAGTGTGGAACTGCGCCTCATATTCGCCGTCCGAGGAGGTGCGCTCATACATGCGGGGAAAAGTTCACCGCGCCTCGCCAGTGTGTGGGGCGCAGTGCGGGACTGCGCCGAACATGTATTCCGATTCGAGACAGGCTGGAAAACAGCGAGAAATCATTAAAGATGTCCGTGCGGCATGGAGTATGAATAAAAAAATCGACTTTATAAAGGCGTAAAACATTCTCTGAAAAAGAGTAGCTCGCGCTGTGATTGGCCGGGATGGCCAAGCCCTCGCTAGCTCAACCAATCAGCTCTTTTCTGCATTTTTACTGTATTTTGAATGTCCCGCCTTTGATTTTGATTGGTCAATATTTCTCCATAGGTTATAATGGGTCTCTGTCGTTCCTATTCTGATTGGCTGTTTTTTGGCGACCAATGAGAAGAGCTTAAAGAATTTGAATTACTGTATTTCCCGGCAATTCTCTATATCCCAATTCCTGATGTAGCGCCGTTGACGGCGACAAATGCATTGTTAGTGATTTGATTGATTTATGTTTATAGAAGGTTTCAGCTCTTTTCCAGATAATATTTTACACTTAATAAAAATGATTTTTTTAATCATACTGCATGCCGCACGACGCTTAGCGCCGAGATTTAATTGCCCCGATCAGGCCATAGACTACAATGGGACAAGTAGCTCTGATTGGCCGAGATAGCCAAGCCCCCGCTAGCTCAACCAATCAGCTCTTTTCTGCCTTTTTACTGTATTTTGAACTGTCCCGCCTTTGATTTTGATTGGTCAAAATTTCTCCATAGCTTATAATGGGTCCCTGTCGCTCCTATTCTGATTGGACAAGATTGCCCCCGCTAGCTCAACCAATCAGCTCTTTTCTGCATTTTTACTGTATTTTGAACTGTCCCGCCTTTGAATTTGATTGGTCAATACCTCTCCATAGGTTTTAATGGGTCCCTGTCGCTCCTATTCTGATTGGTTGGTTTCTGCCGACCAATGAGAAGCGCTTACAGAATTTGAATTTCTGTATTTCCCGGCAATTTCCAATATCCTAATTCCTGATGTTGCGCCGTTCTAGATTTTTAGAAAGTGATTTTTTTTTTTTTTTATTAAATAAGGTTTGAGCTCTTTTTCTGATAATGTTTTACGCCTTTATAAAGGCGATTTTTTCGGAATCATACTCCATGCCGCACGGCGCTGAGAGCCGAGATTTTTCTTGCGATCTTCTATATGTTTCCTCTCATGTTCCGTTCTCGCTTCACTTCGCCTATGCCGGGATCATTTAGACCAGAATCAACTAGGTCTGACTGTCGGAGCTGGCGAGCGCTGCAATGCGCCGCACTTTGCTGACCCGTGATCGTACATGCCTCGGAGTTTTTGAGCGCGCTGCGTCCCGCCCCAGAACGCCCACACCGCGCCCACACCGCTCCCATTGAACGCCCCTTCATGCGAGGCGCAGCCGAAAGTGAAGAACGCTGTGCCTAACATTGCATCCCTGCGTCCGATAGCGGATTCGGGCCAGTGAGGCGCAGGATACACCAGAAACAGGCGTAAATCCCGTTCATACATGTTGCCCTATGTGTCAGTATATTAAGGAAAGCTTGGAAAAGGGTCACATACGAACATCTATCTCGCCGGTGGGAGTTGTTTTTTTCTTTGTCAAGAAAAAAGATGGAGGTCTCCGTCCTTGTATTGACTACAGGGAGCTCAATAAGATTACTATGATGGAACATCATCCACTCCCTCTGAGGCCGAAACTTATTAACCAGGTTTTGGGTGCTCAGTGGTTCTCCAAAATCGATGTCCATGGGGCGTATAACCTGATCCGGATCAGAGAAGGGGAAGAGTGAAAGACGGCCTTTAATACAACTGAAGGGCACTTTGAATACCTAGTTATGCCTTTTGGTCTTTGTAATGCCCCTGCCATCTTCCAACGCTTTGTTAATGATATTTTTTAGGGACGTTTCCTTGTTGTGTACCTAGATGACATCCTCATCTTTTCCCCGGATTGGGACACCCATTGGGATCATTTGAGGGAGGTCCTCTCCAGGTTGCATCTGAATCATTTATGTGCCAAACTGTCCAAATGTCAGTTTGGAGTCCAGGAGATAGGGTTCCTGGTATACGTACTTAGTTCCGATTCTATAAGTATGGATCCACAAAAAGTTTCTGCCATCATAGAGTGGGTGAGACCTACTACCTTGAAAGAAATCCAACGTTTTTTAGGTTTTGCTAACTATTATCGTAAATTCATTAAGAATTTTTCCTTGATTGTTGATTGTGAAAAGGGGCTGACCCCACCTCCTGGACACCTGAGGCAAGCATTTTCCACCTTGAAAAAATGTTTTACTTACCGGTCCTGGTCCACCCTGACCCAGAACAGCCTTTTGTCATGGAGGTGGATGCATCTGAAAAAGGTGTAGGGGCCGTCCTGTCCCAGGGTGCTGAACCTTTTACCAATCTCCGACCTATCGCCTTCTTCTTCAGAAAATTCTCCGCCGCTGAGGCTAACTACGATATTGGTAACAGGGAATTGCTGGCCATCAAATGGGCTTTTGAAGAGTGGAGACACCTTCTGGAGGGGGCCAGGCATAGGGTGACTGTTCTTACAGATCATAAAAATTTACTGTATCTAAACGGTGAACCCCCATCAAGCACGATGGGCTTTGTTTTTTACTAGGTTTAACTTTGTGGTAACCTACCGTCCAGGTGCAAAAAATGTTAAGGCCGACGCCTTGTCCCGAAGCTTTGGTGTGGGTGACATTCTGGAGGAGGACCCTGAAAATATCCTTGCTCTGGGTGTAGTTGTTGCAACCCTCACTGCAGATTTAGTTTCCGCGCATGCCAACTCACAAGGCTTTGCTTCTCCCAAGCTACCCCCCTGGTAGACTCTTTGTCGCATGCCATCTTCATATGAAGATTCTGGAGGAGGTCCACTCCTCAGTCTTGTCTGGGCATCCTGGCATCGCGGGCACTGGGTACCTCTTATCTCGTACTTACTGGTGGCCCTCGTGGCAGCGTGATGTCAAGGAATTCGTTATGGCCTGTGAGACCTGTGCTAGGGCAAAGGTACCCTGACAAATCCCAGAGGGATTGTTACACCCATCTTCCGTTGCCCAACAGACCCTGGTCTCACATCTCCATGGATTTCATTACCGACCTTCCTCCCTCCAATGGTAGGTCAGTGATTTGGGTGGTGGTGGATCGCTTTTCTAAAATGTGTCACCTTATTGCAGGGGTGTCAAACTGCGGCCCTCCAGCTGTTGGGAAACTACAACTCCCATCATGCATTTGTATAATCTATAACAGTTGGCATGATGGGAGTTGTAGTTTCCCAACAGCTGGAGGGCCGCAGTTTGACACCCGTGCCTTATTGCTTTAAAAAAAATTACCTTCAGCCAAGACCCTCGCTAGTTTATTTGTTCGTCATATACTGAAACTCCATGGCATTCCTTCTAATATTGTGTCTGATAGAGGGATACAGTTTGTGTCGAGGTTCTGGAGAGCGTTTTGTGGTAGGTTGGGCATCTCGCTGTCCTTCTCCTCCGCCTTTCATCCCGAAACTAATGGGCAGATTGAAAGACTAAATCAGTCATTAGAGCAATATCTCAGATGTTATGTTTCAGAGTGCCAGGAGAGGTGGAGTGAGTATTTGCCTATGGCCGAATTCGCTCTAAACAATCACGAAAATTCCTCGACACGACTGTCCCCCTTTTACTGTAACTATGGGTTTCACCCCAAATACTCCGCCGTAACAGGTAGTGAATCCAAATTTGTCTCTGTAAAATCCGGCGTTAAGCGACTGTGCACAGTCTGGGCTAGGAGCCGTGAGACTCTGAAAAAAGCCCAACTAAATCAAATTAAATACTCTAATAAGAAACGCCGACCCGAACCTGAATATGCTGTTGGCAACAAGGTGTGGCTCTCGACAGAAAATCTCCGTCTTCAGGTTCCATCTACGAAATTCGCTCCTCGCTTTATTGGCCCTTTTGTCATAATGGAAATTATAAACCCGGTATCTTTCAGATTACGACTTCCTAATTCACTCCGCATTCATCCAGTGTTTCATAAATGACTGCTGAAAAGACACATTCCCACCGTTGTCAGTCGTCCTCCTCCTCGCCCTGTGGTCGTACAAGGGGAGTTGGAATATGAAATCGAACACATAATCGATTCCTGCAGAGTCCAGAACGTTCTGCAGTATTTACTACATTGGAAGGGGTACGGTCCAGATGAGCGCGTGTGGTGTCTCACTTGGCTCAGAGTAGATCCCAGTGACAAGGGAAATCGTTACATTCAGTTGTCAAGTTCTTCCATTCCCATGATTGCACAAAAACTGTTATTACATGTTATTACAAACAGCAAATTTTAGATCAAAACAGAAATTTTTCTTAAATATCTGATGGATATTTCCATCACTGCAATCATTGCTACAGTGGAGTGTGTCATTATTGCTCAACGAGAATCGTCTACTAGGCAGCAATAGAAATTGTAAGTTTCACTACATTCACGCTACTGATAACGATGATTTTTATGGTGGCATTATCAATTGAGATCCACAATAAATAATAGGTTCACATTGCCCAATTATTATTACTCTCCTCCATCAGTGGCCTAACTGGAGAAGACTAGGCCACAGAGCAAACTTTTGAATGGGCCACTGGGAAGAGCCAGGTTACAGTCAGAATGTGATGGTCCACTTCTGGGGTGGTGTGCAGGATAGTATTTTTAGGATAGCAAGGGACCAATATCCATAGATCATGGTTGGTTATGAAAAAAGAGGGGGGTGCCCACATTGTTTTATTTTAATTATTCATTTATTAAGCAGAGAGGTATGTATATTTATAGATGTTCAATAAATAACAATATAAAAACTTCATGGGAACCCACCCACCCCACATAATTTTTCATAACCAGCCAGAGCAAAGCTGGCAGCTGCAGACTAGTACTATCAGCATGGGAAATTCCATGAACAATGGGCCCTTCCCAACCTTAACCCCTTATCGACACCTGATGTATCCATACGTCATGACGGTAAGGTTCTATGTAGCGGGATAACCCAGTAATACGACTACCTAAAAGGCTAGTGTCAGCTGCGAATTACAGCTGACACCCACCCGTAACAGCAGGGAATGGAGCTGGTTCTAAATGGCACCTAAATTAATGATAAACGGTGCACTGTTTCTGACTCTGATTGGCACCCACGCGGCAAGATCACGGGGTGCTGATTGGTTAACATGGCGGCTAGAAGCCATGTGAGGGCTTCCATATCTGCCATGTCTGCCGTTTTATCATTTCCTGCCCCAGGAAATGTTCACTCTTTGTTCACTCTTCTGTATTGTTTATGATCACATCCTCTATTTGTCAAGTACCCTAAAGGGATTAAATGTAAAAGTAAAAATAATAATAATGTTTTAAAGTCTAAAAAAAAAGTTCAAATTACCCTCCTTTTGCCATTTTACAAATAAAAGAATTAAATAATAAAAAAGTTACGAATAATTGGTATCACCGGGTCTGATAAAGTCTGCTTTATTAAAATATAACATCATTTATTCCAAATGCTGAACACTGTAAAAGAAGAAAATTGCAGGTTCTTCTGGTCTTTTCATGTCCCTTAAAAATTAAAAGAAAATGTGATAAAGTCGCATATATCTCAATATGGTACCACTGAAAAGTACACTTCAGCCCTGTGATGAAATAGAATTGGATCCAAGGCCTCATAATGAAATACCAGGCCTTACTCAGAATTTGTTCTCACAGGAAATCAATAGTTAGTCGCTCACTCCAAATACCTAGCCAGCCATATGGTGAAAGGGAAGCTAGGAAGTAAGGAAGCAAAGGAAGTTACATATGGAATTATGGGAATATAATGCGTCATATATGTACAGTGGGGAAAAAAAGTATTTAGTCAGCCACCAATTGTGCAAGTTCTCCCACTTAAAAAAATGAGAGAGGCCTGTAATTGACATCATAGGTAGACCTCAACTATGAGAGACAAAATGAGAAAACAAATCCAGAAAATCACATCTGGAAAGAATTTATTTGCAGATTATGGTGGAAAATAAGTATCTGGTCAACTACAAACAAGCAAGATTTCTGACTCTCACAGACCTGCAACTTCCTCTTTAAGAGGATCCTCTGTCCTCCACTCAGTACCTGTAGTAATGGCACCTGTTTGAACTTGTTATCAGTATAAAAGACACCTGTCCACAACCTCAAACAGTCACACTCCAAATTCCATTATGGTGAAGACCAAAGAGCTGTCGAAGGACACCAAAAATAAAATTGTAGCCCTGCACCAGGCTGGGAAGACTAAGGGGGGAATGTATGAAAACTGTCTTGGTCTAAGACTTTCTTTGTTGCCCATAGCAACCTATCAGAGCACCCGTGGGAGCAATAATTAGAAAATGGAAGACATACAAGACCACTGACAATTTCCCTTGATCTGCGGATCCACGCAAGGTCTCACCCTGTGGGGTCAAAATGATCACAAGAACGGTGAAATCCCATAAGCAGGCGGGGGGACCTAGTGAATGACCTGCAGAGAGCTGGGACCAACGTAACAAAGGCTACCATTAGTAACACACTATGCCACCTGGGACTCAGATCCTGCAGTGCCAGATGTGTCCCCCTGCTTAAGCCAGTACATGTCCGGGCCCGTCTGAAGTTTGCTAGAGAGCATTTGGATGACTCTGAAGAGTATTGGGAGAGTGTCATATGATCAGATGAAACCAAAGTAGAAGTTTGGTAGGGACACAACTTGTTGTGTTTGGAGGAGAGAGAATGCTGAGTTGCATCCAATGAACACCATACCTACTGTGAAGCATGGGGGTGGCAACATCATGCTTTGGGGCTGTTTCTCTGCAAAAGGACCAGGATGACTGATCTGTGTACATGAAAGAATTAATGGGGCCATGTATCGTGAGATTTTGAGTGCAAACCTCCTTCCATCAGCAAGGGCATTGAAGATGAAACATGGTTGGGTCTTTCAGCATGACAATGATCCCAAGAACACCAGCAGGGCAACGAAGGAGTGGCTTCGTAAGAAGCATTTCAAGGTCCTGGAGTAGCCTAGCCAGTCTGCAGATCTCAACCCCTTAGAAAACCTTTGGAGGGAGTTGAAAGTCCATGTTGCCCAGCAACAGCTCCAAAACATCACTGCTCTAGAAGGAGATCTGGATGGAGGAATGGGCCAACATACCAGCAACAGTGTGTGCCAACCTTGTGAAGACTTACAGAAAACGTTTGATCTCTGTCATTGTCAACAAAGGATATATAACAAAGTATTGAGATAAACTATTGTTATTGACCAAATACTTTTGGTCAATAATTTTCCACCATAATTTGCAAATAAATCTTTTCAAATCAGACAATGTGATTTTCAGGATTTGTTTTCTCATTTGGTCTCTCATAGTTGAGGTCTACCTATGATGTCAGTTACAGGCCTCTCATCTTTTTAAATGGGAGAACCTGCACAATTGGTGGCTGACTAAATACTTTTTTCCCCAGTGTATATCAATTCCATATTTGAGAAAAAGAGAATGAGACGCAAGCTCTCATGCGTCTCCTTTCTTTCTCGGACCCAGGGATGGGAAAAATACTGAGAACGGCTACTAGGAACCTGGCAGTCAAGCCGTGTTTGGTATCAGAGCCGGGTCTGTGACCTTCCTGGGCACACTTATGACCCATCTTAGTTTATAAGGTTAAAGCCACTTGGCCCGGGGGCCAAAAAAACAATCCCAGAGGCGTAAAGGAGTGTGAGAGGGTGTGACCTGCTAGGGGACTATATACCGCGCTAGGTATATCGAGAGGAACCAGTAGCCTGCTTACGTCATACGCACTCATGTGGTCTCACAGTGCCAAAACTAACCTCAGGTACTGACTTACTCTGTCTGATAATACCTTGTTTGTAACCCCATACCTGTAATTGCATATCCAACTTTTATATTTCTGTATTTACTGTATTGTATTGTATGTATTGTCTTGTCTAATGCGCCCTTAAGGCAATTAAATATTACAATTTAATCATGGGCTGCTCTTCTATCTTGATCCACGAATCCTCAAGTCTGTGTTCTCGGTGTTTCCTCATACGCTACTGCGACTGGTTTCTGACCTGATATAATCTTGTGAACGGACTGGGATTATATCTAACGAGGAACTGGTGGAAGTTTACTGGATTGGCAGAGCTCTGTTACACTGATTGTGAGCGAGTGTTGTGCCACGCCAGCGGTCACGTGGGCTCTCCTCTTTAATTCCCGGTGTTTCCCTGTGCCCACGTGGACAGGAGGTGTCTATGAAATGGTATCCAGCTGACCTTACGTACCCCTATGGGGTGCGAAACATCACCTATACGTCACGTATTGGGTCACGTGTCAGGTCGCGACCAGAGGGTCTTGAGACGTCGACCAATGAGCCTGTTGGTGACAAGCCCATAAGAAAATGCACCATCAATCAGGTCCATAGGTGGAAGTACAAAGAGTTAATGGTCGCATGAAATGGTGCTGCAGTGAAAATCGGAAAAAAAAGAAAATATTTGGATTTTTATGGTACTAAAACATAACAAAAACTCGCATATTTGGTATTGCCGGAATTGTATCAACCTGTATCACATTATTTATACTGAAGAAGGAACCACTTAAAAATAAATCCCCACAGACATGATGCAAGTAAGTTTTTTTCACATTTCGTTCCACTTAGAATTTTGTGATGGTTTCCTAATATATTCTATGGTATGGTCAATGATACCATTAAAAAGTACATCTTTTCCTTCAAAATAAAAGCCCTCACATGTCTATGTAGATGGAAAATGAAAAAAATTATGCCCTTTGGTAGGCGAGGAGAAGAAAAACAGAGCAATATTATTATGACCTGATGTCAGGAAAGGTTTAAAATACAACTGCCCCAAAAGTGGGCCTTCACCTTAGACTATCCTCTTCTGACAGTAACATGGCTCTACCCAGTACCTCTGTTGCATTGGGCACTGGGGTAATAGTAAGAGAGGGTTAGTGTAAGCCTAGTACACTAAAACACAGATAACTATTTATTTAAATAAACACTCCCTGACAACATCCCTCATTGACCATTTTATTAAAGAAATGGATGCAGTGCTGGTCCAACATAGCGAGTCCGATGTAGTCCAGAGGGGAAACCTGTAAAATACAGAAACACTAATCAGCATAGGCAGGCAAGGCCCCAGGTAGACAAGGCCTCAGGTAGGTAGGTAAGGCCACAGATACAGTATGAAGGTAGTCCCCAAGTATGTAGAGACAAGAAGTCCGCATGGATGGCGGAAAAGATCCAGCACCGTTGGATAAATAAAATAATCTTCTTTATTGTATCAAATCATTAAAATCCAGACACGACAGACAGAGTCAATGCGTTTCAGGTAAGCACCCTTAATCATGACTTAAAAAACAGACACTCAATAAACATATTTAAAAGAAATCAAAACCAATGATGTGTCAGAACACATATCATGTGACATGATGCAAATAACATACGTTTTTTTAGAACATATTTAAAGACACAGGCAAAACATGTATGATAAAGTCTCCTTGCAAAAAAAAAAAAAAAAAAACATGAAGATAAATGTGTGAATAGATGTGAGGAGAGAAAAAAAAAAAAAAAAAAAGGAACATAAACATGATTGTGAATAAAGGTGAATGGGGAAAGAAAAAAAAAAACGGAAAAAAGGAAAAAATTTAACATGAAAATGAGTGTATGAGTAAATGTAATGGAGAGAAAAAAAAAAAAACATGAAAATGAATGTGTAAATAAATATAATGAAAGAAAAAAAAGGAGAAGAAAAAAAAAATTTACATGAAAATGAATGTGTAAAAAGATGTAGAGAAAAAAAAAAGAAACAAAAATGAATATGTGAATAAAAATAATGACAAAAAAACCAAAAAAAACATGAAAATGAGTGTGTACAAAGATGTAGAGAAAAAGAAAAAAAAAAAGTATGTAGGCCCCAGATAGGTTAGATAGGCCTCAGGTAGGTAGGTGGTTAGGCCCAATAGCTAGGCCACAGCTAGGTAGGTAGGCCGTTGAAGGTAGGTATGTCCAAGTAGGTATGTAGGCCCCAGGTAGGTTGATAGACCCATGTAGGTAGATAGGTAAGCTGGATTCCAATTAGTAAAACCCGAAAAAATGTAACTCACTACTGCATATTCCCTGGACGAGTGGCAGGCCAGCTTCTGTTAGTGAAGCCCGGCACAGGCAGCATGATGATATGATGTCATCATGCTGTCTGCGTCAGGACGTTTCCCTGATGTGTTGGAGGTCTAACTATGGCCTACAAGGCTAATAAGCGAGGCAGGGAGCAGGTGGCTCCCTGATCCGCTAAGAGATTGAACTGTTTGCGTGTCCTCGGATGCGGAAACCGTTAAATAAACAGCGCAGACCCCAAGAAATACTGCAAAATGCCCGGGACAGATGTCCTGGGTGTTTTTCAGATATATTTTGCTGTCTGGCTGGGGCCTAAATTGCACTCAGGGCAGATTTAAGAAATTTCTCCCTCCCCCTTAACACATTGCACCACACTGTGACACAGTGCATTACCATCAACCAGAGCCCGAATATACAAGAAGCTTTAACACAATGTTCTATTTATAAAACTACTTAATAATAATCATACAGTTACCAAATAACACTGCAAAATCAGATATGTAGACACAGCATCATTTAAAGGGGTTTTCTCACTACAAAGATCATATCTCTAATGATAAAAATAAGCACTTTTGCAATTGGTTTGCATTACCTAAATCACTTAGTATAGCAGATATGAGCTGATCTGTGAATCTATAGCTATTTCTGCAGCTGGTGGACGGGACACGCCCCCTTTTCTGTGATTGGCTGACATTCAGCCTGTTTGGACATGCCCCCTGGATGGGACACACCCCCTGTGCTGTGATTGGCTGCCTGCACTCTGTGCTTACTCCCCTCTGAGCTGTTAAAATTGAGAGTGAAATGAACTACCTGTGATAACTGTGTGTGTATAAGAAAAGCTGCTTCAGCTCCTCTATGCCCCTTCTCCCAGTGATAGTTCTATGTAAAAGATCTGGCCAATTACTGAGTCTATAGCTGCTAGATTCACTCTCCCCTCATATAACACAGCCTTGTACAGTATTCTCTACCTCTTGCCTGATAACAAAGGGTGTAGGGGGGGCAGCTTGCCTTTCTCACATTTGTTTCAACAGTTCAAGCTATATGTAAAATTGTTTACAAAAATTATGGTGTGCAAAAAGGACTTAGGTGAAGCCCGAAACATGTAGGCTGTAAACTTTTGCCTATGTTTTTATACCATCTGTACGTTTTTGGAATACATTTACCATAATTTTTGCACACAAGCTGGATCGTGGTTTCTATACCTTATTTTGGACTTTGAATATATCCTGCGACTATCCAAGCAAGTGGATGCAGCAATTGCAGCTATGGAAGGCACAGGTACAAGCAGCATGTCGGGTGAGCTCCATCAAGAATGTTTATTCCATTCAAGAGTTATATTTATAATTGCTTACACCAATGCAGGTGTTCTGGTTACGAGGAGCCTGTCAGCTCTGACACCTTTGCAGACATGAAAACCAGTGCAGGATGTCTTCAGACCTGTGACATCCTCTCCCTTCCACTACTCACACACAATGATGATGTCACAACTCTTCAGTGAGGGAAGACACGCCTGCTGGGAGGAGAGACTCGCCCCTGGATTTGAAACTGTAACTAATAGAAACAGCTCAAGTCTGCGAAAGCGTGTAATGATAAAACATCTTTAAAAGTAGATAGTTTCAACTTTATTTATAACAAACAATAAAAGTATCCAATTTCCTAAGTAGTTGTGTTTATAGTCCTTATCACAGTTACCAAGCTTAAATCCAAGTTTGTTCAATGCGTTTTCTCGATCATGGATCGGTAGTTAAAGTCTCTATATAGAGTAGCTGGCTGTCAGGTTGTCTGACACAAACCTACATGCAACATTTCGAAGTCCACCTTCTTTCTCAAGCATGCACAGAATGAATACTGTGTTGTTTATATAGATCGCTAATCCCAACATAGTAACACATTTAGCGCCACATGTATGAAAACTGTCTAGGTCTAAAATTCACTTTGTTGCCCATAGCAACCAATCAGAGCGCCCCCGCATTTTTCCAGAGCACTATATGAAATTAAACAACAAAGTGAGTTTTAGACAGTTTTCATACATGTGGCCCTTAGCATTTATACAAACCAATTACAAAATGTAACATATGAGATCACACAATATTAAAACATAATAATAAAAACACAACTACAGAAAAATCTTCAGATTGAACGTTTCATTTAAGCCTACAGGGGCTAGGTTATTTAGACTGAAGATCCAGGCTGCCTCTCTACAGAGCAAACGTGTCTCCAATTATATACCCTCTACGTCAGACACTTCTAAGACACACCACTGGAGTTCAGATACTCTATGGCGTGCAACAGTGCTTTCTCCATACTTTATCTTTGACAGCTTGGCACTCTGTGGTCAAGCAAGGTCACTATCCTCTTTCTTCTTTTCAAGCGGATTTTTATACTTCGTGTAGATGTTGTATACCAGGGCCTTTATAAATTGAATGGCAGTTCTGACAACTAAGGCAAGGTAAGAACCATTTTTCGTTGTAGCCATAAATTCCTGTCTCGTTTTGGGGTGTTATAATATCAGATGTTACTAAAGAATTCCCTATAGCACAACCCTTTTTATATGCAAACTGAGGGTCGTCTTTAAATTGGATACCAAAACTGTAATCGTTAGCCAGTATTCTCCAATGCTTTTTTATAGTAGACTTAATCAAAGTACTATGTGGGTTATAGGTACCAGTAAAGAGAATTCTATTCTGTTTAAGCTTTTTCTTAGGTATGAACTTTTTCTTCTCATCCAGGCCATTTTCTAACTCTTCATATTCATACCCGCAAGCAATGAACCTTTCAATTTTCTCATTTGCTCGCAAAAAGTTTTATCATCCGAGCAGATCTGTCATGCTTGTACGAGCTGGCATTTAGGAATTCCTCTAAATGATTGTGGGGCATGTTGACTTCTTTGCAAGGTGTCGATCTATAGCTTTAAAATATGGATAGGCATACAATCGACTTCCAATACTCTGCACCTCTACATCGAGATAGTGGATGACGTCTGAGTCCGACTGGACAGAGAACTGAATGAGCGGCATAATACTGTTGATATAATCAACCAGCTCATCATGCAGCTCCTCAACAGTCCCAGTCAAGAGGAAAAAGAAGTCGTCCACATATCTATACAAGGCTTTGACATGTGTGAAATAAATAGAAGACCGTACGTGTTTAGTTTCACACCAAGACATGAAGATGTTCATGTAACTGGGTGCTACTGGGACTCTTCACTGTAGAATTTACAAAACAAACATCTTAGACTCCTCCTTTTTGTAGCACTTCCCTATCCATCTCTGTACAAACTCCTCATCTGTAGCGCCCCATTGGTAATAATGACCCCTTTGTGCCTCTAACAGTAAAAGTGCTCAAAAATGGCTATGGGGCTCCCATTTGTACACAAAGTTTTAGTCTTGTTTTGTATAACAATATAAGAGGTACTTAAATCCTCCAAGATAGTATGTAGGTACACCTCCAAACCAGATAGGGAAAACCCC
This sequence comes from Phyllomedusa bahiana, assembly GCA_025379985.1. Classification (NCBI taxonomy): domain Eukaryota; kingdom Metazoa; phylum Chordata; class Amphibia; order Anura; family Hylidae; genus Phyllomedusa; species Phyllomedusa bahiana. The sequence continues at coordinate 44,446 of JAODAL010017252.1, read as the reverse complement.
TTTTAGGTAGGCAATGCTCAATTAGCTAGGTGTGTAGCACCCCATTAGGTAGGTAGATTCATAGGTCCCCCAACAGATAGGTATCCAGGTGCCCTATTAAGTAGATAGGTAGTTATAAAGACCTCCTCTATAAGTAGAAATATACTAGTAGGTCCAGTAGGTATGTATATAAGCCGCTAGTAGGTAGGTATATAGGCCCCCTGTAAGTAGATATATATGTAACCTTTAGGTAGATATATATATATATATATATATATATATATATATATATATAAACCCCGGTATGTAAATATATATATATATATATATATATATATATATATATATATATATATCCTCTTTATTTAGGTAGGTATTTGTCCTCTTTATCTGGTTATATGCCCCCTGTAGGTAGTTATATGCCCCCTGTAGGTATAAGATAGGCAGGGGTAATGGTAAAAGGAAAATAAAAAAGGTACTCACCTTTCCATGTTCCCCCACCACACCTCTAGCTCCAGGAACAAGTGTACAGTGTAAGTGGTGTGAGATCCAACATCACAGGGGGCATGATGAAATCCTTGCATCACACCCCCTGCGACGCTGATGTGTATATACCTCGCTCCTTGAGCGCAGTATATACAATGGAGAAAGCAAGGACAGTAATCCTGCCTTCTCCCTGTAAAAGCGGCTACACAGTTAGTGTGCAGTTGCTAACTCTGTGCAGCCATTTTAAACTGGTTGTGTAGAATCAGATAATAAGCGTGGGGGCTTTGGTGCCCGCCTTGCCCGCCCTTATGAATGGCCCTGGTGAGCGGGCCATGTAACAGCCGTTAGCTTCGCCCTTGTTCTCCATAATGCTATATGACATTCATTCCTTTAGGTTACATCATCTCTGCCATGAATATCTAGATATGGTATCTGTATATTAGTAGAATCTCCAGCATCATAAAGTGCAGCAACCCAACCAGACAGTGCAATCTAAGGGCTTTTGTAATTCTCCTGTTTACATCTGACCACAACAATCTTTAAATACCGTTTGTCATGAATATTTGTGGTTTCAGTAAAGTATATACTTTTCTATAATTATTATCAATTACAGTATATAAATGTAATTACAATGTAACACGAAGCAGGTCCGAGAAAAAACAAGTTCTCTCTCCAACTTTTTGTTTGAAAGAAAAAATGTCTATACAAATGCAACCCTTGCCGTTTCAGAAATCTAACGACAGCTTGAAATGATTACATGATTTTTGTGACCCATACTTCTTAGTTTTATCTGTGCTAATAATAATGACCAAGGACTTTAATGTACGTCCATGAACATGGTTAATAAGCTGCCACATTTCAGAACAACTGCATATCCGTACCTTTGACATCATGGTGTTACACTTTCTTATTTGGGCAATTAATTGGATGAATACTTTTCATGTACTGTAGCAATTATGAAGTGTGATGAGCCAAGGCAGAGTTTTAGAAGCAGAAAATGTTTAAATTGTGTTTAAAAGCTTATATTTAGGTCTGTCATAGTTATTCTGGCAGATATGAAGTTCATGCAAAGTTTGGTAAGAAGATAAAATAAAAGAGTTTTTTTATGGCAGGATAGCATACAAGCAAGAGGGAATTACTGATTTCTTGGTTCAGTGGCCTACACAGAAGCTAGGGGAATTGTAACACTGCACGGATAGTGGATCCACTGGACCGCCGCAAGCGATGGTGAACGCCGCACCAGGGAGCGGAATCTAAGTGGGTCCCGGTGTTCACCAGAGCCCGCTGCAAAGCGGGTTGGTCTTGCTGCGTCGGGATTCCACCAGGTCGCTACCGCTGATGCGAACAGCTTATGGCGGCAGCCGAGGTGCGGCAAAGTACCAGGCGGTCAGGCTTACCAGACGTCCAGACAGGCAGGCAGGCTCGGACAGACAGTGGAGGTACGAGGACCGTAGACCGGCACAGAAGGAATGCGACAACAGGAACACTAGGGACGCAAAGGAGCTTTCACTGAAGGCTAAGAGCACCAAAGATCCAGCGAGGGCCAAGAGGAAGAGGCTGGCACTCAGGGTCATCTCTGCTGGCACGCATGCCAGGCTGCCCACTTGCTGGGTTCCTGCACTGTCACCAGGACAGCGCGCTGGGAGGGCTCGCCGTCCGCGTCACAGTGTCGGACCTCGGGACCCGCCATGGACCCTCAGTGCTAAGGTTGCACGGCAGTCCCATGTGCTCAGCTGGGCAGCGACGCGATGTAGTTACATCATCGCGCCGCTGCCTGTCCTCGGTCGCATAGCCTGTCATAGCCTGTGGAGAAATCAGCGTGAAGGTGTGAACCGGATGGAGAAGAAAAGGGAAAGTGAACGACTCATTGGAGAAACGTCACATGTGAGTCACTAAATGTGCCTGAAATGTAATCTCTTTTATGTCTGTAAAGTGTAATGGTTTTGTCAGGGCTAGGCTGTGCTCAGGCTGCAGGGATCAACAGGCTGCAGCAGCTGATTCGCAACCCCACCCTGATGCACATGCTGCTGACAGCTCTGTGAGTGACAGACGCCCAGCCACTCCTGACAGGGGGCGTGTCGCACGAGCCAATGGGAGGATCCGGAGGCCGCTCCAATCAGCTGCAGGGGCGGTATCCAGGAATCCCATTTAAACTCCCTGAAGGCTGAGTGCAGCGCCTGTGATATTCCTGGCTACCTTGTGTTACTTGTTCTGTATATTGTGTTTTGCTTATCTGTGTACCTGACCTCGGCCTGTTCTCCTGACCCCGGCTTGTCTCCTGATTTTGTACTTCGCTCCCGTTTGGCTTTTGACCTCGGCTTGTTTACGTTTATCCCTCTGGTTCTGATTTGTGGCTTTGGCGTTCCTATTTGATATTGACCCGGACTGTCTTACTATTCTACTTCCTCACGGCCCCAGCACTTTAGCAGAGCAGGGACTGTCGCCCAGTTGCCGTCTGCCACCTAGGGCAGCACGTCAAGCAGGCAGGGACAGTGGGCTGGGTTCCAGTTAGGGCTCACTGCACCTCCCTTGACGTGACAGGTTTATATTCAGTAATGGTGTGTAGGTATTATTCAGTAACTTTGTGGTGGTGATACGTGGCGGTATTATTCAGTCACTATGTGGGTGTGATATTAGGTCATTGTGTGGCTGTATTATTCAGTCACTTTGTGGTGGTGATACGTGGCGGTATTATTCAGTCACTATGTGGGTGTGATATGAGGTAATTGTGTGGCGGTATTATTCAGTCACTTTGTGGTGGTGATACGTGGTCGTAGTGTTGTGGTATTATTCAGTTAACTGTCTGCTGAGCACCCGTGTACACTGATATCTACCACAATATGGTCACTGTATAGTGGAAATATGTCAGGTGGATGGGCTAAGGGGCCATCACATCCCTCGTATTAGTTGTTGCGCGGCCCAGCTTTCCACATCACCTCTCTGACTCGTGACGGCGGCGGCATTTTTCGGTAACTAAGGTATTTTTCGGTCGCAGTTTCGGCACTCGGTCTCAAAAAGGTTCGCCATCACTGCTCTAGAGCAATGTTTTTCAAACTTTACTAGCCAAGTACCTCCTATAATAAGTTCCAACAAGGAAAGCAATAAGTTCTAAATGTTTGTAAAATAGGGCTATGCTTACACTCGTATTAGAGACTCTGTTAGAAGCCTCTAACAGCGCAGCATGCAGTGCTATTTTTCCTGTCAAAGTAGTGGACACTATATAAGAAACCCAATCGACACTATAGGCTGCCATTGGTGTTGCTTGTGTGGATGATTTGGTACTATGTCATGGCTTCTTTTCCATGGAGGAATAAAAACTATGGTTTTGGACATCATCAAATGAACAAAAAATGGATAAGTTAAAGTACAAGCATATAATGTATAAGTATAATGTATAAGTTAAAGTACAAGCCGTCCCCGTCAATGTTCCGACTGAAATCTGTCTTCTACCTAAAAACGGAAACTTGTGGGGCATGGCTCAGGTGCTGGCATCAAACACTGAGTCACGCCCAGAGGCGTAGCTAGAGACTCATGGGCCCGGGTGCAAAACTTCAGCTTGGGGCCCCCCTACTCCCAGACACCGTCTGTGTACCAATACTTTTCAACAACAGGTTCCCTATTTGATTTGACGAATGTCTGTGGTGTAGCGCGCTGCAGAAAATTATTTCTATTTAAAGGAATTGTCCAATAGAAAATAATTAATTTCAAATAGGGCCAAAGAAAAACAAGTTATACAGCCGAAGCGTCTGTTCCCTCTTGCACCCCCCCTCCTCACAAAATAAAAAAAAAGTTGTGGGGTAAACAGGAAAAAAAATACAATTGTGCCTTTTGTCCTATGAGTGAGCCAGCAATGCAGCGTGTGGTGAGCGGGGGCCCGTGGGCCCACCTGGCTCAGGGGCCCAGTCGCAACTGCGACTGCTGCGACCCCTGTAGCTACGCCACTGGTCACGCCTCATAATAACGTCAGAACGTTGCAAAAATTCCTCTGTACACTGCTTCTTCCAGCCAGCACAGCAGAGCAGCTGTTTTTTACCTTCCTCCCACCTAGCCGCCTTGCAGTGGGAGCCTCCGTCTTCAGGCCGGCAAAACAACTGTCCCTCACTCTGCTGGTGGTCCCAGCACAGCAGGTCTCTTTGTACTGCTCCTGGTCCCACTTTCCTCCTCGGCCGCCTCCAATGTAAAATACAGTATTGTATTGTATCAACACCCATACAATTGCTGCATCTGGCATGTGTAGTTGTAGAACTACATGTACCAGCATTCCACACCACACATGTACTAATTGTATGGGTCCTGATTAGTACTGTACATGTGTGGTGTACATGTACACTTGTAGTTCCATGTCCTACAGCAGCTAGTAACTGTGGAATTAGCAGTGCCAGCATGCCACACCAGTACATGAGAGACAGAAAGTGAGTTGAAATCTTCTAAACAGAGGCACAGACAGCAAAACAATTGTAAAAGGGGTGATAACTCTTCCCTGCACTATCCAAAAGTAAATTTTTTGCTGGAGTTACAATTAATAAATGTACTTTTTCCAACTTGCATACAAATTCAAATTAAGAACAAACCTACAGTCCCTATCCTGTACATGACCCAAGGACTGCCTGTATATAAATTTTGTTAATGGACGTCAGTGACAGACAGATCCTATTGTATGCCCATACATTTGCATAGTGTACATATGGCTCTCCTTGGAGAACAAGAACAACAGGTAAAACACATCGCTTTTCTCTCAACAGTTTTTTTCCTAAAGAACAATTGCAAAAAATCTGTTATAGGGGTATTGTGGGATTTGGTACTTTTGAAATTGGTCCTCGTAGATATAATCATTATAAAGATGTACATAGCTGTTTGATGCTCTAACAATTATAAGAGTATAGGATTGTTAATTGATTTGGATAACCTTGGGTAACTGTAAAAAGAGTATGGTTAATCAGAGGTCTCCTATAACTCAAGGGCTTTATTAACCTGAACCCTACCCCGGGCTTAATACTATGTAACTCCTTGGCAACATGGGAGGGGTTGTATTATAACTGCAGCGCATCATAAAGAAAGGAGGGTAAGGATACTATATGTGATTGATTAATTAATAGGCCTAAATGCCTTTCTTGAGGGCCTAGATGCCTTTCTTAAAAATATACTAGTTATAATTATTAGACTCTGGAGATGGGATGTTGATCCAGGGATATATTCTGATTGTCAGATTTGAAATTGGGAAGGAATTTTTCCTCTAGTATGGTGCAAAAGGTATTCATCTCATAGGCATTTTTGCCTACCTTTGTAGATCAACATAGTAGGATTATAGGTTGGACTTGATGAATCTGGGTCTTTATTCAACTGTATCAACTATCTAAAACAGAGATTGTATTTTCAAAATAGATGTCTGAGTGCCTCCAGCCTTGCTACAGAGGTTAAAAGGGTGGAGGGTCAGCCTATTAGTGCTCAGACCATACGCCGCATACTGCATCAAATTGGTCTGCATGGCTGCCGTCCCAGAAAGAAGCCTCTTCTAAAGATGATGTACAAGAAAGCCCGCAAACAGCTTGCTGAAGACAAGCAGACTAAGGACATGGATTACTGAAACCTTGTCCTGTGGTGTGTTGAGACCAAGATAAACTTTTTTGGTCCAAATGGTGTCAAGTGTGTGTGGCAGCAACCAGGTAAGGAACACAAAGAAAAGTGTGTCTTGTCTACAGTCAAGCATGGTGGTGTGAGTTTCATGGTTTTAAGCTGCATGAGTGCTGCCAGCTTTGGGACAATACAGTTAATTGAGGGAAGCATGACTGCCACCATGTACTGTGACATACTGAAGCAGAGCATCAACCCCCCCCCCTCAAAAATTGGGCTGCAGGGCAATATTCCAACAAGATAAGGACCCAAACACTCCTCCAAGATGACCACTGCCTTGCTAAAGAAAATTAGGGGAAAGGTGCTGAAAAGGCCCAGCATGTCTCTAGACCTAAAGCATATGGAGCATCTGTGTCGCATCCTCAAACAGAAGGTGGAGGAGCTCAAGGCCTCTAACATCCACCAGCAAAGTGATGTCATCATGGAGGAATGAAAGAATATTCCAGTGGCTCCAACCTGTAAAGCTCTAGTGAACTCTATGCCCAAGAAGCTAAGGCAGTGCTGGAAAATAATGGTGGCCACACAAAATATTGACACTTTGGACACAATTTTTACTTAGGGGTGTACTCACTTTTGTTGCCAGTGGTTTAGACTTTGATGGCTGTGTGTTGAGTTATTTTGAGGGCACATCAAATTTACAATGTTATACAAGCTTTACACTGACTACTTTACATTGCATCAAAGTGTCATATCTTCAGTGTTATCCAATTGAAAGATATAGTAAATATTTACAAAAAAAGGGCGACATGTCCCAACACGCCAACGCCAGTTTTTTGTTCTATTTTGCGGCAAACCCCCTTTTTATGCCATATTCTTGTTGTAAGTGAACTGTTGTACACCAAAACTAGGCGCATTATACGCCGGGGAACGACACTTTGTAATGCGCCTAAATATGGTGCACTGTGCGCCTCCGTCGCGAAGTGCGCCTATTGAGGCGCCTTACATACACTCACCGGCCACTTTATTAGGTACACCATGCTAGTAACGGGTTGGACCCCCCTTTTGCCTTCAGAACTGCCTCAAATCGTGGCATAGATTCAACAAGGTGCTGGAAGCATTCCTCATGTTCAAGAAACCAGTCTGAGATGATTCCAGCTTTATGACATGGCGCATTATCCTGCTGAAAGTAGCCATCAGATGTTGGGTACATTGTGGTCATAAAGGGATGGACATGGTCAGCAACAATACTCAGGTAGGCTGTGCGTTGCAACGATGCTCAATTGGTACCAAGGGGCCCAAAGAGTGCCAAGAAAATAGTCCCCACACCATGACACCACCACCACCAGCCTGAACCGTTGATACAAGGCAGGATGGATCCATGCTTTCATGTTGTTGACGCCAAATTCTGACCCTACCATCCGAATGTCGCAGCAGAAATCGAGACTCATCAGACCAGGCAACGTTTTTCCAATCTTCTACTGTCCAATTTCGATGAACTTGGGCAAATTGGAGCCTCAGTTTCCTGTTCTTAGCTGAAAGGAGTGGCACCCGGTGTGGTCTTCTGCTGCTGTAGCCCATCTGCCTCAAAGTTCGCCGTACTGTGTGTTCAGAGATGCTCTTCTGCCTACCTTGGTTGTAACAGGTGGCTATTTGAGTCACTGTTGCCTTTCTATCAGCTCGAACCAGTCTGCCCATTCTCCTTTGACCTCTGGCATCAACAAGGCATTTCCGCCCACAGGACTGCCGCTCACTGGATGTTTTTTCTTTTTCGGACCATTCTCTGTAAACCCTAGAGATGGTTGTGCGTGAAAATCCCAGGAGATCAGCAGTTTCTGAAATACTCAGACCAGCCCTTCTGGCACCAACAACCATGGCACGTTCAAAGGCACTCAAATCACCTTTCTTCCCCATACTGATGCTCGGTTTGAACTGCAGGAGATTGTCTTGACCATGTCTACATGCCTAAATGCACTGAGTTGCCGCCATGTGATTGGCTGATTAGAAATTAAGTGTTAATGAGCAGTTGGACAGGTGTACCTAATAAAGTGGCCGGTGAGTGTATGTTATGCGCCCACGTCGGGCAATGAGCTTTGATAGACGCATACCATATACTACCAATGATATGCTATGTGCCGCAAGTTGAGCAATACGCCCTTTGTTGATACAATGCTCCCTTTTTTTGATGCAATGCGCCCTTTTTAGATACGATGTGCCATTTTAGGCGCATTAAGTTTTCTATGCAAGGTATACCTGATGCCAATTTTTAGAAAGTATCGGACTTTCAGGCGCACCTTACACTGATTTAATGTGCCTAAAACTGGCAGAGATACGCCACATGTCGCCCAAAGTAAGGGGTGTACTCACTTTTGTTAGATAATGTATGCCTTTCAAAAATGCACAAATGTATATGTAAACACAAATACAGTTCTATTGCTATACAGTATGTGAATAACAAACAATTTATTTCACATACACACAGTTGTCTTTTGTGTATGTAAATATGTGTATATAACAAAACACACAAACACAAATATTTATGTACCCCAACCAACCATAACATTCAGAATGCTGATACAGTAGGTAAAGTCAATAAGGTTATGTTCATGCATATACACCTAAACATCAAGAAGAAGGTATTCAGATATATAAGGCAGTGCCCTAGCCTCAAATAGACCAAACTTTGTCATATTTTGGATACATTTGACCTGTTCTACGGCAGTATAAATTTTTTGTGGCATATCATAGTGTAGACTACTATGCTATTTTATAAATATGAATAAAATATGTACTGCCGTAAAAAAGACAACTGTCAGAGACTAACTTTAATCTATGAAGGGCTATTGCTATGCTATAGTACATATCTAAATACTTTATGTCGGTTGTCAAGTTAAGGGTTATAGCATGAAATCCTTTTTTCATGGTCCGACAAGATACAATTCAAGGACTCTCGCCTGCGCTTCAGGACCTTGAAATTATAACGGAACTCAGCTATGTATGTTATCTCTAATTTTGCAATGTAACCTGTAAAAGTTTGTGCTCCGGCTGACTGCGCATGTCAGTCACGGCTTATAACCAAGGCTATATAAGTTTACTGCTCTAATAATAAACGGGTTCTTTTGGTTAAGCGCACACCTAGTATTGTGTGGATACTAACTTATCGTATCTATATCTGATAGAGGTGGTAGCAGGCCCAGGAGTCCAGGGTCTGGAGCCTTAACAATTTGGTTTCACTCAGCAACTAGAGGATCTCCAAAAGGAAGAACCTATCAGCTGGCGCCTCGAACAGGGACCCACACCTATTGGGTATCACCCATAATCCTTGGATCTCGAAGCAACGCAGGGAATCTGACCGAAGGAATGCACGGACAAAACCTGGCCAGGTAAGAGCATTTATTTATTAAGCTCTTATTTACTCCGTGTCTTCCCCGAGTCTATGTCCCATTGGTCAGAGTCCAGGATATAAGAGAGGTATACCTATGTAGTAGGTCCCCTTGCAGGACAAAGAACCTTGACCTACTTGCTGAGTGAAATTATGAATGGTATGAAAGCATAAGGCTGTCATTTTTTGTTAAATTAGGGAAGGGGATTGCCGAACTAAGACGTGTCTGCGCTCTGAAAGGAGGGGCATGATCTTATGCTTAACCCCGGTAATGTGACAAACTAAGTGGCAAGTCTGTGTCGGGAATAAGAGAATAAGGGACAGGATTAAGGACTGAAGGTTCTTGGGTGTCGAATCCATACTGTGTTTAGGTTTGATTGTATGAGCCTGACTATCGATGAATAGTCTGGGACACAATTCGAAAGGTGGGCCAGATAAACAGGAATAAGGATACGGTAAAAGTATCTTAGGACTGCGAGGGTTCCGGAGTGTGGTATGACATTTTGACTGTAACAGGTATCATCCTAGTAGCATTATATATTGCTTGGAGGATATACTTGCATGTGCAGTCCAGATCGGACCAAGTATTCTCGATCCTAGCTTCCCCAGATGATAGGACACCAATTAGGTACCGGAAGGATCCAGAGGATCTGTTGATTGGAACGTCCAACTAGGGGATCGGAGGGGACGAGAAGCAATCATGGGACAGGCAAAGTCAAAACCTACCGGAGGTCCTGAGAGTTTAAATCCCCTCCTCCTATGTTATCATGGGAAGGAGGCAGTCAAAGAGTTGAGCCGAATCCTAAATTCATTTGGAATCACCGGACAGAGTCAGTTAGACCCAAAGACATGGCAAAGAGTGTTAGTAACCAGAAATGGTGTGATAAAAGATAGAGGATGGGAGCACCAAGTTGAATGTCTGCTCCAACTATCTGAAACTGCCGTGAACCAGAGTTGGGTGTATGACAGTTCAGTCAATGGATGGTGGACCATGTATAAACCATCCGACAATATGATAGCCAGTGCCCCTGAAATTAAAGAAGATCAGGCAACACACCTGTACCCAAATGCCGCCTCCAGCAGCGTAGAAACCCGGGTGTGGACCTGTACTCGTTGCGGTCAACAGAACCCAGATTGGAGGGATATATGTTTAACATGCGGGGCACCTCGACCAGGACAACAAGCAGAGCCACCCAATCCAGTAGTAGAAAGGCGAGCATTAATAACAGACCCTGTTGACCCTAATAATCCGAATGCCCAAAGGCAGACTCGAGCGAGGGCGTTTGAGGTTTACCAACCATGGGCAGCTGCCGAACAGATGGTATACTTGCAAAGTTCGCCCAACCCAGGTACTCACCCTCTGAGTTTCAGCCGCTATATAACTCAGTTACAGGGTACCTACAGAGCAGCATGGGGGGACATAGCAGGACTGTGTAGACAGGATGAGACTGTGAATGAATTTTGGTTTAGAATTCAGGAGGGCAGGAGGGATGAGGGACATGACATTGCCACCGGACCAGTCCGAAGGGTAATGATTAGAACATTTTTAGATGGAATGAATCCCCGAGTGGCAGATAAACTTAAATTATGCTGTCCCGATGTAAGCCGAGTACCAAGGGCAGGTTTTCCGGAATACAGCGAAGTCACGGACAAAGAACACGACTCCACCACCAGCTCAACAACGGTTTGTTTTACTGAATTTTCTGGAACAAATTGGTGAACAGATCCCCCAAACACAAATTTACAAATACGTATCCTGGGCCCCTGAAGTGTACTCTCTGGATGCCCGGTAACTTTACCTAACCGCGGGGTTCGGAAAGGCCGATAACCCCTTACCTTCTTAATACCGTAATCACCAACGGGAACAATTGTGTGTGGTGGCAGTTGCAGGGGCTCGTGGTGCAGCACAGCAGCTTACACAGCTTTAATGGATTTACCCACTTCCCTCCCAAACACACATGTGACACAAATTTTCCCTCACCGATGAACCGGTTCAAGTAGCTAACGGTGTAATATCAAACTCTCCAAGTCCTGAACAGGAGGATGTATTTGGGAAACCCTCCTTTGGCCTGTAACTGAGCCTAAACTAACTAAACTAATTTCAGGCCTTCTCACAGTCCTGAGCTCGTTGGCGTGCACGCATCCGCTGAGGTACCTTAAAGATGGCCGGCAATCCCTGTCCTCCGGTGCAGATCCTTGTGGATGAAGTGGATGGTCCGGATGCAGACAGTCCTCTCTATCGTGGCAGCTTGTCCTTCTTGTCCAGGAGTTCTCTCTCTCTCTCTGCGATGGCGTCTGTATGGACAGTCAGGCTCTCCCCTGTCTCTGGAACAACTGTGAATCCTGCTTCCTTTTTAGCTCAGTCTCTGTCTCAGTCTGTTCTCCTCTGAATCTCAGCAGCTTCTAAAATGGCTGCTACATGTGCCAGTCTTATACCATGTCCCTCATTTGCATATACTGGAAACTGGACATAGAGACATCTTGTGGCCAAAGTAGAATACAAATAAATATTTAACAACTGTCATGCATGGGATTTTACTTGGAAAACACAGGGAGGCTGTCCCACTATCCCACATACCACCCCACTAGAAGTTGGCGTCCTCGACAACCCTCCCCACACAAACTCGTCTTGCGCATAGCGCTGGGGGGGTACACCAGCGTTGGATCTGGGCATCCTACGTGGGGCTATGGGCTCAGGGGCTTCAGGCACATCCCCTGGGGAAGGAGCTGTTGGCTGCTCCACTCTCTCCCTGGGTGGCAAGATTGTCACAGCTGGAACCTCAGTTGACACCGGCAATGGGACAGCCCACCATTCTTCGACTAAGGGAGGCTGCTGGACAGGGGTAGGTACTTCGGGCGTAGTTTCAGGCACTTCAAAATCACAGCGCCTCAACATATTTCTGTGCAGATTTCGTGATGGGCCCCCTGTCCCTATCGGCTCTACCTCGTAGACTGGGATGGCAGGGTCCACCCTTCTCTTGACCACATATGGGACCGCCTCCCACCTCCCATCCAACTTCCCAGATGGCCTCTTACTCCTGACCATGACCCGATCACCTGGGGCAAAACTGTCTCTCTGCACAGGCCGTGGGTTAGGATGCACCACTTGTTTCAGACGCTCTCCAACAACCTTGTGCAGTCGGCGGCGGTGTTCCTGGGCCCAGGCCGTGGTACTGGTCGGTGGTGGTGCTGTCGGACTGGGCATGTGAAGATCCTCAATCTCTCGACCCGGTCTCCCGAACATCAGCATGTGTGGGGAGTAGCCCGTGGTACTGTGCACCCTATTGTTATAGGCCCACATCAGCTCAGGCAGGTACTCAGGCCACCTAGCCTTCTGGCTGTCCTCTAAAGTCCGCAGCATCTGGATAAGGGTGCGGTTAAACCGCTCACAAGCTCCGTTCCCCTGCGGATGATACGGAGTAGTACGGGAACGCTCAATCCCATACAACTGGTACAGTTCGCTCATTATAGCCCCTTGGAAACACGCCCCTTCATCGGAATGTATCCTCTGTGGGCACCCAAACACCTGTATAAAGTGCTTGCAGACCGCCTCAGCAGCAGACTCTGCAGTCTGATCCCTAGTGGGTACAGCCACGGCATACTTAGTGAAATGGTCTGTCATGACCAAACAGTACGAATGCCCAGAGGCAGAGTACCCAATCTGCACATAGTCAATCATCGGGAGCTCTAGGGGCGCAGATGTCCGGATGGTCTGAACGGGGGCCCGCTATTCAGTGCTCTTACTTAACCCACAGGTACGACACTTGAGGCAAGCTTCAGACACCATGCTTAACAAGTCAGGGCAGTACACCAGTCGTTGAAGCCACTTATAGGTTTTGTCACTCCCAAAATGGGTGCCTCTCTCATGGGCTTCCCGAGCAGCCTCTGGTCCTAATAACATGGGGATAACAATCTGTTGTCGGTGCTGCAACTCTGATTGTAAGTAGATGGTCTGGCACAGGAGACCCTGGGAAACACTCAGCTTATCCCACTGCCTCAACAGCTTGAGTCAGCTGGGCCTGCTCCTCTGGTCGGGGCCAGACCCGAGACCGGATTGTAAATCTGGGCAACCATCCTGGACCCTCTGCCAATCAGCCACGATCTTTCCCAACACCATTGGCCTCCCAGACGCCATCCCACTTGAGTGTGTTACGTCCTGGAACGCAGGGAACTGGCTAAAGTCCGGCATTTCAGTGTCCTCTAACTCCTCATCAACGCTGCGGGATGATAGTCTGACTGGGACCCGAGAGAGGGCATGGGCATTCCCGTTTTCCCTTCCTGACCGGAACTTAATGTGGAATTGATATTTTGAAAGTCGGGCTACCCATCTCTGCTCGAGGGCTACAAGCTTAGCGTTCTCCAAATGCGCCAGTGGGTTGTTGTCGGTCATGACAGTCACCTCTGCACCTGTCAGGTACTCTGCGAACCTTTCAGTCATGGCCCATACCAGGGCCAACAGTTCCAACTTAAAGGAGCTATAATTGTCAGGATTGCGCTCAGACTCCCGCAAGGACCGACTAGCATAGGCAATTACTCTCTGTCGCCCCTCCTGGACCTGGGACAGCACAGCCCCCAACCCATGTAGACTACCATCAGTATACAACAGAAAGGGGGTGTCGAACCGCGCATAGGCCAGAATTGGAGCACTGGTCAGCGCCTCTTTCACCGCTTCAAATGCCTCTTGCTGCCGAGGTCCCCACTCAATAGGGCGATTCTTTGGGCCCCCAGCCGTATCCCTAAGTAGCTCATTTAAGGGGCCTGTCAGATGAGCGAAACGGGGTATAAACCTTCGGTAATACCCGGCCAGTCCCAGGAATGCCCGCACCTCTCGTAGTGTACACGGCCGAGGCCAGTTTCGGACTGCCTCCACCTTACTGGGGGACAGCTGTACCCCTTCCAAAGTGACCACATGCCCCAAGTACTCTATTCGCTGCTGGAAGAGCTGGCATTTCTTTGGCTTGATCTTAAGCCCATGATCTCGTAGTCGTTCCAGAACCTGCCGCAGTTTCTGAAGATGGTCATCAAACGAATTCCCGAACACCACTACATCGTCCAGGTAGATCAGCACTGACTCGAAGTTAAGATCCCCCAGACAATGCTCCATCAGCCGCTGGAATGTCCCTGGGGCGTTGGAAAGCCCAAACGGCATCCGATTGAACTCGTAGAGTCCCATAGGCAGAATGAAAGCTGTCTTTGCCCTATCCTTCTCAGCCACTGGTACCTGCCAGTATCCACTGGCCAGGTCGAGGGTCGAAAAGAACTTTGCATGTCCTAGAGCGGACAGCGACTCTTCAATCCGCGGGAGGGGATAGGTGTCACGAATGGTCTGGGCATTTAGCTTCCTGTAGTCTACGCAGAACCTGAGACTCCCATCTTTTTTCCGCACCAAAACCACAGGGGCGGCCCAGGGACTTTGACTCTCTTTAATCACCCGTTTCTCCAGCATGCTGGCCACCATGTCTTTCACTTCTTGGTACATTTTGGGTGGGATTTGTCTGTACCGTTCTCTGATGAGCAGGGCTTCGCCTGTGGGGATTTCATGCTCGATGGTAAAAGCACACCCGAAGTCTTCATCATGTCTCGAGAACGCCTCCTGGAATTCCCAGAGGGATCTTCCAGCAGCTGTTGTTGCCCTGGAGTCAGGGTCCTGTGGTCAATTCCCATCTGAGCCATAATCACTCGGCCATTCCATTCCGCCGTCGGGGGCTCACCCTTCTGGACGCCCACTGCATAGGTCCAGGCTGACCTCTTGTCGGGCCATAGCGTGACGTCCTCTCGCCGGGAGATATCTTCTCCAGGAACATGGACTTCAGCTAGTAGGGTATTCGCAGGAATGGTCAACTCGCTGTCCATGACGTTGAGGCATCTCAAGGGTACACATCCCCTCTCCACAGTGACAAGGGCCCGGGCTACCAGTGCTCGGTTCTGTGACCCTTCCTGTGAGACTGGTTCAACCAAGACTTCCAGCCCATTCAACTTCCGTCTGGCTCCCACCGGCAGCATCAATATTTTTTCATGTCGTGGCGGGATCTTGATCGGGGCTTTCGCTGACACCTTTACGTGCCCAATGGGTCGACCGGATGTGGGGCTCTTCTGCAGACTGCAGCTCCTCACCATCTGTCGTAGGATCTTCTGAGTGGGCCGGTGTGTGGTGGCCCGCTGCCAATATTTTGGCCCTTCTTTGGCATAAAGGTGGTGATCCAGGTCTCGGAGCACGTTCATGCCCAGGGTCACATCCACTCCCCTCTTGGATGGGTGATCCACCAGCACAACTCCCTTCTTGCCAATGTCTTGTCCAAACAGTCGGACCTGCATCCAAACTATCCCTTGTACATCCAGCTCACCGTTGTTGGCTGCCATCAGACTAATGACGCTGCCATCTTCTGGCTCCATCATGTGCCCAAAGTGTCTCTCAAAGAACTCCAAGGGCATCAGGGTACACTCTGACCCAGTATCAACTAGACAGTGCACCTTTCTGCCTTCTAGCTCTGCTTCCATAACAGGACTACTGGCGTAAAGATCGTACTCCTCACGCATGGGCTTTGGTTTCTGTTGCCCCGCCACAGGACGCCCAGCTACTGCGGCGGTCGGTAGTTTAACCCCGGCTCGACCCTTACATGTTCCCGACACTCTCTGGCGATGTGGCCATACTTCTGGCAAGCCCAGCAGAGGGGTCCCCTAAACCTCTGCACAAATGATGGACCTCTTGTGGGAGGACCCCGCTGGGGGGCTGTTCTGAAAGGGGTACTGCGGGAAGCCGACGTTGTCTCTGGAGCTTGTAGCCGTTCCGCCTTCATCTGGGACACTTCCAGCCGAAGTTCTCTCAACTCTGTCCGCAGTGCCTGGACCACATCCGTCAAAGACCCTGTGTCCTCTGGTCCTCTACTTGCTTGGGCACTACTCACAGCCTTTACCACTACGGGAATGGGTTCCTCCTCCCTTTCTACAGCGGCTAAGTAAACACTATAGAATTTCAGGTCGGCCGACATTCTTGTCATCTCTTGCAATTTGTCCCGTAAGGATTTATTATGCAATCCCACAATGAACTGGTCTCTTAGAAGCCTATCCACTTCTGGAAAAGCCCCCATAGCCGCTGGGTCTCGCCGTCTTATCTCATTCAATGTTTCCTGTAGGGCATTGGAGTATTGCATAAGGGTCTCGCCCTCTCTTTGCGGCCGGTTGAAGAAGCAACTTCGCAGGTGCACCACTTTGGTAAACCCCCCTTGTGCCCCTTTCAACAGTGAGAATATTTTCTCCAGCATGTCCCTTTCAGACTCGGGTTGCACCATGACTGTCCGTCTAACGTCCCCCTCCAAGACCCCCAGAGCTATTTCTGCCCCCAGTTCCGGAGCTAAGTTGCATATTTTAACTGCGTTACGCACCCTTTCTGTCCAATCCTGCAGTGTCATGTTTTTCCCGTCAAATTTGGGGAGGGATTGCAATAGTGGCCCTAAAGGGACATAACTCACTCGGGCGAGTACTGTAGGGGAACCCTGAGATTGGCTCTGGGCCGCGCCATTGACGCCGGGAAGATCTCCCGCCGCAGCCCGTCCATAAACGATCGCTGTATCCTGCAACGGCTACGCCAAGTTGTAAGCCGAGTACCGAAGGCAGGTTTTCCGGAATACAGTGAAGTCACGGACAAAGAACACGACTCCAACACCAGCTCAACAACGGTATGTTTTACTGAATTTTCTGGAACAAGGTGGTGAACAGATCCCCCAAACACAAATTTACAAATACGTATCCTGGGCCCCTGTGCTGCACAGCGCACCACCAGAAGTGTACTCTCTGGATGCCCGGTAACTTTACCTAACCGTGGGGTTCGGAAAAGCCGATAACCCCTTACCTTCTTAATACCGTAATCACCAACGGAACAATTGTGTGTGGTGGCAGTTGCAGGGGCTTGTGTGTGCAGCACAGCAGCTTACACAGCTTTAATGGATTTACCCACTTCCCTCCCAAACACACATGTGACACAAATTTTCCCTCACCGATGAACCGGTTCAAGTAGCTAACGGTGTAATATCAAACTCTCCAAGTCCTGAACAGGAGGATGTACACTCACCGGCCACTTTATTAGGTACACCTGTCCAACTGCTCGTTAACACTTAATTTCTAATCAGCCAATCACATGGCGGCAACTCAGTGCATTTAGGCATGTAGACATGGTCAAGACAATCTCCTGCAGTTCAAACCGAGCATCAGTATGGGGAAGAAAGGTGATTTGAGTGCCTTTAAACGTGCCATGGTTGTTGGTGCAGAAGGGCTGGTCTGAGTATTCAGAAACTGCTGATCTCCTGGATTTTCACGCACAACCATCTCTAGGGTTTATAGAAAATGGTCCGAAAAAGAAAAACATCCAGTGAGCGGCAGTCCTGTGGGCGGAAATGCCTTGTTGATGCCAGAGGTCAAAGGAGAATGGGCAGACTGGTTCGAGCTGATAGAAAGGCAACAGTGACTCAAATAGCCACCCGTTACAACCAAGGTAGGCAGAAGAGCATCTCTGAAAGCACAGTACGGCGAACTTTGAGGCAGATGGGCTACAGCAGCAGAAGACCACACCGGGTGCCACTCCTTTCAGCTAAGAACAGGAAACTGAGGCTCCAATTTGCCCAAGTTCATCGAAATTGGACAGTAGAAGATTGGAAAAACGTTGCCTGGTCTGATTAGTCTCGATTTCTGCTGCGACATTCGGATGGTAGGGTCAGAATTTGGCGTCAACAACATGAAAGCATGGATCCATCCGGCCTTGTATCAACGGTTCAGGCTGGTGGTGGTGGTGTCATGGTGTGGGGAATATTTTCTTGGCACTCTTTGGGCCCCTTGGTACCAATTGAGCATCAATGCAACACCTTGTGGAATCTATGCCACGAAGAATTGAGGCAGTTCTGAAGGCAAAAGGGGGTCCAACCCGTTACTAGCATGGTGTACCTATTAAAGTGGCCGGTGAGTGTATTTGGGAAACTCTCCTTTGGCCTGTAACTGAGCCTAAACTAACTAAACTAATTTCAGGCCGTCTCACAGTCCTGAGCTCATTGGCGTGCACGCATCCGCTGAGGTACCTTAAAGATGGCCGGCAATCCCTGTCCTCCGGTGCAGATCCTTGTGGATGAAGTGGATGGTCCAGTTGCAGAAAGTCCTCTCTATCCTGGCAGCTTGTCCTTCTTGTCCAGGAGTTCCCTCTCTCTGCGATGGCGTCTGTATGGACAGTCAGGCTCTCCCCTGTCTCTGGAACAACTGTGAATCCTGCTTCCTTTTTTGCTCAGTCTCTGTCTCAGTCTGTTCTCCTCTGAATCTCCGCAGCTTCTAAAATGGCTGCTACATGTGCCAGTCTTATACCATGTCCCTCATTTGCAGATACTGGAAACTGGACATAGCGACATCTTCTGGCCAAACAGTAGAATACAAATAAATATTTCACAAACTGTCATGCATGGGATTTTACTTGGAAAACACAGGGAGGCTGTCCCACTATCCCACACCGAATGGAGATCCACGGAAGATGCAACCGCTCTGTTGGAAAAGGCAAGAGGAGTAGAAATGGATATGAAGGACGAGAAGGTGAAGGTTGCACAAGTACAAATTGAGGGGAATACAGGAGGTAGACCAAGATGAGGGGCCCCAACCTGTTTCTATTGCGGGAAACAATGGCCACAGGAAACGTAACTGTAGAAAGAAAAAGAGAGATGATGAGAGAGAAAAGGAGAGGCAGGAGAGTCCTGTTCAGGACTGACTAGCAGCACAAAGAAGGGCAGGCAGGGGTCCAGCCCACACTCTATGTCCCTATAACCATACAGAGTGCCACTCATAGACCTCCGGTAGACACTGGAGCCTATAGGTCTGTCATCAACAAAAAAGTTTATATCCGAGAGTTTGGTATCTACAGATTCTGTTGTTGTATCTGGGTATAGTGGATTAATAGAAGAATTACCACTCACTGTACCCCATCAAGTAAAAATTGGCCCCCATACATTTTTTATCACGGTTTTTGATTTCAGATGGGGCAGACAGAACTTTGTTGGGTGCAGATATTTTGACCACACTACAAGCTAATATCAAATACCATCCAGATGGCACCGTAACTTTAAAAATCCCTTCAGATCCAATTTATGAGGAAGCTCTGTGTCGTATTGTGTCATTTGAGCAAGAAATCCCGGAAGTGGCAGTTGTATGGACTAGTAAGGAAAAATCTTATTTACAGAGCGTCCCAACTGTCCTATGGGCAAAATCCCAAACAGACATAGAATGTCTACCTGTGTCACCTGTTATAGTTGCAGTAAAACCAGGGTATCAGTTACCTCAACTTAGGCAGTATCCTTTGAATGCACAGCAAGAAGCAGCTTCATGCAGCCTATGTATCAATGCACAAAGAAGACACCATTCTGCCTGACCACAGAAGCAAAAGAGTGCACACTTCTGATGCCCCCACACATTACATTCCAAAAGGCTACTTCTCTGAATCTCGGATTCAGAAGGGAGGTGGGGGGGGGGGGAGAGGATCTTTGATCATGACTGTACAAAACTCCATAAGAAACACTCCGCAGGGGAAACACAAATTAACACCATATGAAATTTTGCTTCGGAGCGCCCCAAGACTAGGTGGTTACTTTCCCCAATCTTGCCAATTGGAGTGTGATAGTCTCACTAGTTATGTGATAAAATTACAGAACCAACTAACTGAAGTGCATGGAAAAGCGTTTTCTTCTTTGCCAGATCCTGACGCCGAAAATGGAGCTCACACGCTGAAGCCAGGTGATCAGATGTACCTTAAGAAACACTCCCGGAAAGCGTTGGAACCCCGGTTCGAGGGACCATACCAAGTCCTGTTGACAACTGCTACCTCTGTCAAGCTGGAAGGGAAACCAACATGGGTCCATGCAAGCGAGCCTGAGGTGCCTCTGGATATTGACGCTGATTCAGATAAGTATTGCTTTAATGGGAATACATGAACCTCAGGAAAATAAACTCACCGCACATCACATGGTTCTAGCAAAAGAAATAAACCACACAGATTGCTGGATATGCACACAAGCCCCAGTCACGGCCTTTTCTATGCCATTTTTGGCGATCCCTGTGCCAAGGGAGGAGCTGAGGGATTGGACTAATTGCTCAAATCAATTAGCCAATAATGACACCAAATACTCTAGGCACTGGAACACCAGCATACCGATTCCCATAGTAGGATGGATATCTTTGCCCTGGTGGCAGGGTAGTCTCACAACATCAATAGAGCATCAGCAGTATCTTGCATACAAGGGGGAAGTTGGGTATCTCGTAATTACTTGGGAGATGCCAATCAGGGGGAAATTCCGAGTGAAGGCATCCAGATTAGCATCAACGCCACTTCCTCTACCACAGATGCCTTTAAACCTTCTCTGCTAGAACGATACCTACACCAGCTAACTGGTTCAAGGGACTGGGGGTTGGCTAATGGGCATATTACAGATTGTATTACAAATATTTTTAGTTATTCTGCTTGTCTATGTTGCTGTTCGAATATTATTGAAGATTATATCCTGTTGTTTGGAGAAACGTCAATTTTCTGCACCAATATGAAGGGACAGCTTAGTGGGCTCACCAGGGCTTGGAAAGTCCAGCTACACAGGGGGATCATCTGAATAGGGATGATTCGTCTCAAACCTGGCGAAGACTCAATACTCCCCTTCCTGTCCTCGCTACCCTGGTGTTGGCAAAGCTAAGAGACAGGAGCTAGGGAAAGGAATGTGCAGGAAAGGCATTGTAAAGCAGTCAAACAGCACCGCTTCACCCTCGATGTAGGTCTCCTTAGCACTTGATTAATGCTGGGTGTGATCCCCACGACGTGGCTGGAGCGAAGAGCACGGTGGTGGTCCAGTATTCAAAAGGACTTTTTAGTATACTCTCATGAAATTGTGAATGTCCTCCAGCTCCTTCTTGTAAAAATTCTATACTTTATTTATATAGTTTAAAATTCCATGACAAAAGTCTGTAAACACCCTACGCGTTTCGGGTTATGCACCCTTACTCAGCTATGTATGTTACTCAGCTATGTATGTTATCTCTAATTTTGCAATGTAACCTGTAAAAGTTTGTGCTCCGGCTGACTGCGCATGTCAGGCACGGCTCATAACCAAGGCTATATAAGTTTACTGCTGTAATAATAAACGGGTTCTTTTGGTTAAGCGCACACCTAGTCTTGTGTGGATACTAACATATCGTATCTATATCTGATAGAGGTGGTAGCAGGCCCAGGAGTCCGGGGTCTGGAGCCATAACAATTTGGTTTCACTCAGCAACTAGAGGATCTCCAAAAGGAAGAATCTATCACGGTATTCTGATATAGATGTTCGGATGTGAATGAAGCCTAACATTGTCACATAATTAATGGTACCTGTCAAAGGTTGGTCTATAATATGAAGTGAATAGTTAGCTTTTGTTAATTTGTTGAAAGCTGGAAAAATGGGCAAACAAACATTAGGGTCTGAGAGATTTTAAAAGATTCAAATTAGGTGCTCAAAATGGCAGGTCTTATGGGGTGTTTACAGAATGCCCTGGGTAGTACCTAATAAAAGTGGAACCACTGATGCCACAGCAGTGTCAGTGGCACAACATGAACAGAAGAGCTAGTACAGCACAAATTGCTGGAGAAGTTAAAGCTAGCCTCAGACCATACAGACTGCCAACATATAGCACAGTGCTGTACAGAGATTGTCATTGCTCATATGGCTCACAGTCCTTATTTGGACTTAAATTCTAAATCAGAAACTAACCTATTAGTATGTTTTAGGAAGGGGCATACTGAATAGTATGGTCAACACTACGGGGGACATGTATGAAAACTGTCTTGGTCTAAGACTTTTCTTGTTGCCCGTAGGGAAAACCCAAACAGAAACGGGCCCCTTTTTATTGTTTCAGAGCACTAGATGAAATGAAAGGGGAACTCTGATTGGTTGCTATGTTCAACAAGAAAAGTCTTAGACCAAGACAGTTTTCATACATGTGGTCCTATGTCCTTCTAACCCCAAGTGTGATTTAATAAAACTTTTATTACCCCTTCCTTAATGGGAAAAGTTGACCTACTGAAGAAAAAGGTGATATAGCCTGAGAAGAAATGTGTCTAGGTCAGTTTTTGGAGATATCTAAAGACACACTGTGATTTTAATGTAGAGTATAGTGAGGCGTGTCTATAGGGGTATTGTACGGTGTCGCTCTCATCAGGGCAGGTGTAAGGTCTAGGGCATATTAGTTGTAAGGGACAGTACAACCTGAACTTATTGATGTGTAAAAACACGTGATTTGGGATTAATTATGGAAATGAAGAAGAATTGACTATCATTTGGACAGATTATCCCACTTGGATCAAAAGTTCTATTTTTGGGAGGTGGTGAGTAAGACAAGAAACCATTTTGTATGCCTGTTATATGGGTTTCTGAAAAGTGATTTGTTTTAAAATGACATATTAAAAGTGATGTTTTAAAGGTTATATTTTTTGTACTTAAGTTGATATTATTTATCCCTTATTGAACTGTCATAAGATTTTTTGGGGTATTTATGTTTTACAAAACTACCCAGTCTAGACAATAAAAGGGCTGACCCCTAGATAAAAAGCTAGTGTTATGAAAATTTTCAGAAAAAAAAAAAATCCCCAAAAGACATCATTAGAACTAAATAAACTTTTAAAAATACTTTTTTAATTCCCTTTAAAAAAACCCTTCATTACCCTATAAGCCCCTCACAAATTCAAAAACCTAACCCTAGATAGCGAAAAATTAGGAGATCCCCCCAAAAAAGGGCGCCCCCCCGGAACCAAATAAAATATCAACCCCCTTATAACCTTTTGATAAAATGTATTCCCCTCAAAAATAGATACTAGTTGTCATCTGATAAAATAACAAAAAAAAAAATCCTCTTTTTCACTAAAGAGTCCAAAAGGACTCCTTTAATATAATAAAAATATGTTGACAGAAAGGTTAATCTTCTTTTAACCCTTGGTGAATCCACTTAATTCAGTCGAGGGTTTTCCCCCCTAGCTGTATGAGGGTTATCAGGACAGCATAATACATTCAAATCCAATCCCCTTTTAAAATAGATAGTAATAAATGATGGTGCCCAAAATGGGATAAAATTGTTCCTTGCAAAAACAAGATAGCAGGTCCATAGTTCCAGATGATATAATGGACAACAAACCCCACCCTACTGACACCTTAAATGAAAACCCGGGGGGGAAAAAATTTGTTCCCCATTTCCGGACGTGAAGTCGCGCCATCATTCTTTCCCCCGGCCGGGCTTTCGTCAATTCCGGGGTGGGAGAAACCCGGGGTGGTAATCCCCCCCGCACTTGACTTTTTTGGGCTATATTTTAAAAAAATCTTGCGCATGCGTGCCCCAACCCATTTACAACCCCGAGGTTGTAAGGTACTGCCGCGCGCCAGTACCTTACAAAACCTCCAGTGTTTGTTGTCTTTATGTTTTAGGAGGAAAGCAAGCAGGGGAGGCAAGTACACAGGGCAATATTCTGCTGGAAAACTTTGGGTTCTGGCATTCATATGGATGTTACTTTGACACATACTCAGGGCCGTATTTCCCTAGGGCGGCCCTTTGGGGACGCCAGAGGAGGTCGATGTGTGTGCCTTCCATTAGTGGCGTGGCTGGGGTAAGGGCGGAGCAGCGTGCTCGCCCCCTCTCCCCCCGCGGGGCCGTGCAGCTGTAGTCAGGAGCTGCCAGGAGAGGGGAGAGGAGCCGCGTTCCCCGCCCAAAACCTCCCCGCACAGTGAGGAAGGAAAAAAGAGGTCCTGGGGGCCCCGCATAGGAGGGTAATGAATGAGGGGGGGGGGGGAGGGGTGAGAGTTGGGGGGGGGGGCCATGTGTTGGGGGGAGTGTGGTGGGGGATCCCCGTGGGGGGAATCTGTGGGGAGGGTCCTGTGGGGTGGGGAAAGCTGTGGGGGGGATCCCGTGGGGTGCCATGTGTGGGGGGGATCCCGTGGGGTGCATGCTGTGGGGGGCTGGGGGTGGGATGCTGTGGGGGGGGGGGGATCCGTGGGGGGTGCCATGCTGTGGGAGGGATTTCCCGGGGGGGCCGCTTGGGGAGGGATCCCGTGGGGGGGAAGCTGTGGGGCGTCTGTGGGGTGGGTGTGGGGGGGGATCCTGTGGGGGGGCCATTGTGGGGAGGGATCCTGTGGGGGGCATGTGTGGGGAGGGTCCCGTGGGGGTGATGTTTTGGGGAGGGATTTTTTTTTTGTGGGGGTTTGCAAAGTGTGGGGGAGGGATCTGTGGGTGGGTGGTGGGGGAGGGGTCCCGTGGGGTTTCAAAGCTGTGGGGAGGATTTTTCTGTGGGGGGGATTTTGTGGGGTGCATGCTGGGGGAGGGATCCCCGTTTGGGCGTGCTGTGGGGAGGGATCCTTTGGGGTGCCATGCTGTTGGGGGTTGTGGGTGCATGTGTGGGGAGGGGTCCCGTGGGGTTACCTGCTGTGGGGAGGGGCCCGTGGGGACAATTGTGGGGAGGGATCCTGTAGGGTGAGGGGTGTGGGGGGGATCCTGTGGGGTGCAATGTGTGGGGAGGGATCCCGTGGGGTGCCAGCTTGGGGGGGAATCCCCGGGGGTGCAATGTGTGGGGAGGATTGTGGCTGGGGGCCTGCTGTGGGGAGGGATCCGTGGGGGGGCCTGCTGTGGGGAGGGATCTGGGGGTGCCATGTGTGGGGAGGGATCCCGTTGGGGGGGTCTGTGGGGGGGATTGTGGGGGGGGGTCATGCTGTGGGGAGGGATCCTGTGGGGTGCCATGCGTGGGGGGGATCCCCGTGGGGTGCAATGTGTTGGGGGTCCCGTGAGGGGGTTGTTGTGGGGGGGGGGATCCCTTGGGGTGCATGGTGTGGGGATGGTGCTTTGGGTGGGGTTTGTGGGTGATGCTGTGGGGAGGGATCTGTTGGGGGTTCAGGGTCTGTGGGGGGGGTCCTGTGGGGTGCTGCTGTTGGGATGGATGTGTGGGGGGTGCCCCTGCGGGGGAGGGGTCGTGGGGCCTGCTGGGGGGGGACCCGTGGGGTACCTTGTTGGGGGGGATCTGTGGGGGGGTCCTGGGGGGTCCCCGCTGTGGGAGGGGGGGCCCGTGGGGGCATGCTGTGGGGAGGGATCCAGTGGGGTGCCATGCTGTGGGGAGGAATCCTGTGGGGTGCAATGATGTGGGGAGGGATCCTGTGGGGTACCATGCTGTGGGGCGGGATCCTGTGGGGTACAATGCTGTGGGGAGTGAGCCTGTGGGGAGGGATCCTGTGGGGTGCAATGCTGTGGCGAGGGATCCTGTGAGGTACAATGTTGTGGGGAGGGATCCTGTGGGGTGCTATGCTGTGGGGGGAATCTGTGGGGTAAAAAGAGTGGGGGGGATCCTGTGGGGTGCCATGCGTGGGGGGGGGGATCCTTTGTGGTGGGGTGCCATGGTGTTGGGGTGGATGCGTGGGGGGGCCAGTGAGGGGGGGATCCCTGTGGGGTGCCATGCTGTGGGGAGGGATCCTGTGGGGGGCCATGCTGTTGGGGGGGGGTGCTTGGGGGCCTGCTGTGGGGAGGGATCCTTGGGGTGAAATGTGTGGGAGGGATCCCGTGGGGTGATGCTGTGGGGGGGTCCCGTGGGGGGCCTGCTGGGGAGGGGCCCGTGGGGGGCCATGCTGTGGGGGGGGATCTGTGGTGGGGGCCTGCTGGTTATGATGGATCCTGTGGGGTGCCATGTGTGGGGGGGTCCTGTGGGGTGCCCCGCTGTGGGGTGGAATCCCGGGGGAGGGATCCTGTGGGGTACCATGCTGGGGGTGGGATTGGGGGTGCCCTTGTGGGGGGGGATCCTGGGGGGTGGGATGCTTGGGGGGGATTTGGGGGTGCATATGTGGGGAGGGATCCCGTGGGGTGGAAAGCTTTTTGGGGGGGGGATCCTGTGGGGGGGCATGCTGTGGGGAGGGATCCTGTGGGGTGCCTGCTGTGGGGAGGGATTGTGAGTGGATGGTGGGGAGGGTTCCTTGTGGGGGGGGGATCCCGTAGGGTGCCCTGTGTGGGGAGGGGGTCCGTGGGGTGGGGGCTGTGGGGTGGGAGCTGTGGGGAGGGATGCTGGGGGGGGGGGATGATGTGGGGAGGGGTTCCCGTGGGGGGGGTGCTGTTGGGATGGGGTGCTTGGGGGAGGGATCTGGGGGTGGGATGCTGTGGGGTGAAATGATGTGGGATGCTGGGGGGGGAAATGAGTGGATGTGGGGGGGTGACAATGATGTAGGGGGCTGGGGTGACACTGATGTGTGGTGTGGGGGGGGGGGTGGAGACGTGGGAGGGGGGAGGGGGAGAGATGTGGGGGGTTGGGGGGGTCAGGGTCAAGGCATGGGGTGTTAGGGAATCCTATCCTGTGTTATCCCCCTGCCCGGGTTGGGGGATCTGAGCCTATCCCGGTTTTTAAATGCTGGGGGGAGCATCTAAAACCCACCTGTGTTGTCCTACCGCTGGCGTTGGTACTAAGCCCATCCTGTGTTATCCTACTCGGCGTTGGTTCTAAGCCTTCCCGTGTTATCCTACCCGCTGCGTTGAGTATCTAAACCCTTTCCTTGTTATCCTACCTTCTGGGTTTGGGGTATCTAAGCCTTTTCCTTGTTTCACCTTGGGTGAGTATTTTAAATATCCTGTGTTTCTACCTTTGGCGTTGAGTATCTAAGCCTCCTGTGTTTCCTACCTTTCTGGCATTGAGTATCTTTAAACCTATCCTGGTTAAACCTACCTTTTGGGTTGAGTATCTAAGCCTATCTGTGTTAAAATTTCCTGTTTGCTGGATCTTGCGGCGTATAGGATGTGTAGTAAACCAGGTATTCTGGGTACTTTAGAAAACCTGTGCTGGCCGGGTGATTCTTAGCGGTGTTGCCGACTCCCCTAGACTTTAATGTCACTTTTTTCCAGCGCACAGACATTTGGGGGAAACCGCGGTTATCATGCTTTAGTGGAGCTATGAATTTTCTGATTTGTGGGCTGTACTTACGGGGGCATTGCACTAAGGGTGTCTACCACTTATGGTCACTGTATGGAGGTAATATACAGTATGATGACTGGTACACTGAGCCCCCCCTAATTTGGGCCCTGTATGGGGTAATGTACGTGAGAGCCCCTGACACTGGTGTCTACCACTATATGGGCACTGTTTGGAGGAAAAATACAGTCTACGAGCCGTGTCACTGGGGCCTTCCACTATATGGTCCCGTTTGGAGGTAATTACAGTTTCAAGGGGCTGTGTCATGGTGTCTAACTATAGGTCCTGTATGGTGGTTAAATTCAGCTGCAAAAACTTTTGTTACACTGGGGCTCCAATATGGGCACTGTATGGTGGTATATACAGTCTCAGAGCCTGTGTACACCCGGTGTCTACCACTTTATGGTCCTGTATGGTGGAAATACAGTCTGTAGGCCTGGGGGTTACACTGGGTCTACCACTATTGGTCACTGTTGGAGGTTTTTTTTTTTTAAAATTCAGTTCAGGCTGGTAACTGGTGGCCCCCATTTAAAGGTCACTGTATGGGTAAATCAGTTTGAGCTGTGTACATGGTGTCTACCACTTTAAGGGGCCGTATGGGGGGAAAAATACAGCTGGAGCCTTTGTACATGGTGTCACCACTATTGGTCATGTATAGAGGTAATATACATTCTGCAGAGCCTGTTACATGTTGTTTCCCCTATTGGTCATTGTATGATGGAAATATTGGGTTTTGTGTAGAGGTTTATGTTCAGGGCCCGTTTGGCGGATCTCCCCGCTCTCCCGGATGTGAAATAGGTATCCAATGTCTAGGGAAAAACTGGTGAAGCTAACCTTCAAATTTGCTTTCTTCTAGATGTTACATGGTTTTAGTGGGCGTGGCTTTGTAAAGGGGGGGGGCATGGTGAAAGGGCGTGGTAATCAAAATTTTTAATGGGGGGGTATTAGGGTTTGTGCCCGGGCAGCATGACCTATTAAAAACGCCTGACATACTAATTTCCCCTTTAAAGCAACCCTTTGCTAAAGGTAAGGACTTCTTCAAGCAGAATTATAAACCCACTACCTAGAGTACATCTAAACGTAATTTGTAAAAATCGCACACTGCACACTGCAAAACAACCTGCTTCGCCTGTATAAAATGCATTTTTAGTCCCATAAGTTACTTCAATAAGTCTGCCATAAAGGAAAAATACAAATTCAGATAAATATGTGAACAAAGCACATAAACTAACCAGTACGGTATAAAAAATATTAATTATTTTATTAAGTTTCAAAATTAAATAACACATAAAGTAGCACCGGTACATGCCCCATATAGCCCCCCAGAAGCCAGGCAGATGCCCCAAAGCGCATCAAGTAGCCAGGTAGATGCCCCATATAGCCCTCAGTAGCAGGTAGATGCCCCATTTAGCCCACCCACCCGTAGCCAGTTTCGATGCCCCATCGACCCCCAGTAGCCAGTAGTGCCCCATAGCCCCCCCAGTAGCACATGTAGATGCACCCATAGCCCACCCAGTAGCCAGTAGATGTCCACAGCCCTCCCAGTAGCCATGTAGATGCCCATAGCCCTCCCAGTAGCCATATAGATGTCCCATAGCCCCCCAGTACGCCATTGTAGATGCCCCATATCCCAGTAGCATGTAGATGCCCAGAGGCCCACCCCAGTAGCATGTAGTGCACAAGAGCCCCACTCAGTAGCCATATAGATGTCCAACAGCCCCACCAGTAGCTATATAGATGCTCCTCATGCCCCCAGTAGCCATATATATGCCCCATAGCACCACAGTAAGCCATATAGATGTCCCACAGCCACCCAGACCATATAGATGCCCCATAGCCCCCAAGTAGCCATGTAGATTGGTGTCCCAATAGCCCACCAGTAGAATATAGATGTCCCACAGCCCCCAGTTGCCATGTAGATGCCCCATATCGACCCCAGTAGCCATGTAGATGGCCCCACAGCCCCCCCACCGTAGCCATATAGGATGTCCACAGCCCACCCAGTAGCACCTATAGATGTCCCACAGCCCCCCAGTAGAAGTATAGATGGTCCCACAGGGGGGGGGGGGGGGCTCCCCCAGTAGCCATATAGATTGCCCCATTAGACCCAGTAGCATTGTAAGTTGTCCCTTAGGGCCCCACCCAGTAGCCATTATAGATTGAACCATAGCCCCCCCGTAGCCATGTAGATGCCCCATAGCCCCTCTAATGACTATAAAAAAAACTACTCACCCTGGTGTCAGTGCAGGCGGCACAGGGTCCGGTCCAATCCTGGAGCAGGTGTAACGGTTTGTAGCGTCGGCAAGGGGCGTGAGTAAAGCGATGCGTCAACGCCCTGCGACGCTTATGTATGTGAATTGCTCACCGAGCACTGTACATACAAAGGGAGAAGGGCAGGAGGGAACGATTCCCCTCCTGCTTTCTTCCTTGTACCCGCAGCTGCAGCCGGAGCGTGTAGCTGACTGGACTGACTCTGCGCGGCTGTGGATATTAATAAAACAGCCGTGCGGAAGTCAGGGAGATCGCGGAGTCAGGGAGATTCGCGGCGGCCGGAAAACCAGCGGGGGCCTTGTGTTTGACAGCCGTGTTCTATGTGCAAACTGCTTGTCAGTATATAAATGTCAGCAATAATTTCATTTCTTATGTCACTCAAGTGAGTTATACAGTTGGCAATACATCCAATTTGTAACACCAAAAATGGGATATTTGATTTGGTGTGATATGTGTTCAATACAATATGTGGGATGCACCACTGATCAATTAAAAATACGCATAAGACGCCATCTATCAGATGCGAAAAAGAGCATTTGGCAACATAATATGTATAAGTGTCCCGACACTTTTTTGAAATACATGCTGGTGATACCAAATCATTTCACTTTATGGGTATTGAAAGGGTCTTTCCATCAGAATGAGGAGGTAATCTTAGAGCTAAACTCTTAGGACAGGAAGCCAAATGGATTTTCACGTTTTGAAACCAGCAATCCTTTGGGGTTATTAATGCGATGACAGGATTATATTATGTCAGTATTAAATGTTTCTGTGGCGGCTGGGTAAGTGGATCCGCCAGGAACTCACGCAAGCGATGGTAGTTTAAGCCACGACAGGGAAGGAATTAAGTTAGACCCGCCGGTTTTCACCAGAGCCGCGCCGCAACAGCAGGATTGGACGTGAATGCGCCGTGAGGCTACCAGGTGTAACCCCTGACGTGACTTGCTGCGAGGTGGCGGGCCGAGGTGCAGCTTGTGCAGCAGTTGGTACAGAATCGTAGTCCGTGAATACGTGTAGTCGGGTGGGGGAGGGCAGAAGGTCAGGGCAGGGGTCTGCAAGGTTAGTGGTCGTGGACAGGCAGAAGGTCAGGGCAGCGGCAGAGGTGGTTCGACGTCGGGGAAACGTAGCGAGAGTCTGGTACACGGTAAAGCTGGAGGGAATACACTTGAAGGAGCTTTCTTCTATGGCTCGGGGACGTACGATCCAGGCAGGGAAGTGACATGGGTGCCAAACACCTTTATAAAGGACAGCGCCCGGTAATTACCAAATTAACGGCGCATGTCCCTTTAAAATTCAGCAAGGACGCGCCGCGCGCATGCGCATTCCGGCCGGCACGGGACAGGACCCCGGAGGGAGTAAGTGAGGCCAGGTGAGTAGGTTGGAACGGGTGGCGCCGCAGCCGGCCGTGCGGCCCGCGGCCGCCCCTGTTCCGCGCGACGTGGGACCACGTTATGGGGAACGCGGGGCGGCAACCCGTGAGTTACAGTAACCACCCCCTTAGGGCCTCACACCTTTTTAGGTTGCAGGAACATCTCGAGGATGACTGATCACGATAAATCAGGATGTTAGATCAGGGCTCCCAGGATCTCTCCTCGGTCCGATAGCCCTCCAATCAGGTGAGAATAAGAAACGTCTCCCTCTGACCGTTTTTCAATAGTAAAATGTCTTTACCTCGAAGATGTCAGTGGATTCGGCTACTGGGGAAGGCGTCACTTGTCTTCCGAGGAGAACGGTTTCAGAACCAGAGGCTTAAGGGAGGAGACTAGAAATGCGTTGTTGATCCGGAGAGATGGAGCCAAACAAAGCTTGTATGTCACCGGGTTCAACGCCGAAGAACCTTGAAGGGTTACGAGGAAGGAGGGTCCAATTTAAGACTTAGGGACCTTCAGGCGCACCATATCTTGAGGAGAGCCGAAACTGCTGGTTCCCCAGGAAAAACGTCGTGGGCAGGTCTTTTCTTTTGTCTGCCTCGAGACTTCATTACGGGCCAGAGCGCGCCCCGAAGTAGAGTAACCATCGCATCTACCTGCCAGATTGCCTTGATATCATCGTGAACCTGGTCGTTGACAGCGGGAACATTACGAGTCAGTGAGGTAGGGGGAAGGGGGGGGGTGCGGGTCGGCGGCCATAGGGACTACAAAGAATCGGGGAGACGCCGGCAGCTTCCGACGTCACCAGATGGTTATACGCAATTCAGCCCACGGGATCAAGCTCGGTCCAGTTGTCCTGACGGTCAGGACACAAAGTTGCCGCAGGTACTTATCAGAATCTGGTTCACTTTCCTCACCAGCCCATTGGACTGAGGGTGGTATGCCGATGAAAGTCCACTTGACTTGCATACGGGAGCATATGCACCGCCAGATTCGGAACCAAATTGAAACCAGGCGGTCGGACGGACAATGTGAGAGGGTAGTCCATGAAAGCCGGACAGATATGCGGAAGAAAAAGATTAGGCCAATTGTGGGGGCAGACGGCAGGCAAGGGAGAGGGCACGACAGTGGGACATTTTGAGAACCGGTCCGTCACTACCCCAGATGGTCTGAACTTATCCCAGAGAGGTCTGGTAGGTCTGTGTCGAAGTTCCTTCGCTATGTGCGTTCCCAAGGTGATTTCAGGAACAGGCAAGAGGATGCAAGCAGACCTAGCGGGCCTGTGGCGTGGGACTTGTTCTGAGAACATGTTGACACACGTGCGAGGGTGAAGTCCTTGAAATCTGTTGCTAGAGTCGGCCACCAGTAGCTGCCCGAAGATTCAAAGCAATAAGGACTTCCGTGCTCCTGGACTGGCACAGACACAAAGGAGCTGGCAATCCAGAATCTATCCTCCTGAGTGCCCAGCGGCACAGTTAAGTCTTGCCCGTAGGACATGTTTTGGAGACTGCGGGTGCCACGGTGAAACAAACCGTTCGGGGGAAATGATGTGTTGTGACAAGGGTTCTTCACCGACACGTTCCGAGGCACGAGAGAGGGCATCAGCATTGACGTTTTTCTCAGCAGGCCGGAAATGTATACGGAAATAAAACCGAGAAAAAAAAAGAAGACCACACGGACTTGGCGAGGGTTAAGACGTATGGCCCGTCTGAAGGTACAACAAAATTTTTGTTGGCTGTAAAGATGTCGATTGGTGACGAAGCCCCCTCCAGCTGATATTGCCGCCACTCCTTCTGGCTAACTTGATGGCCATAAGAGTTTCCGGGTCCCCCAATGGCATAGTCCGACTCAGCCAGCGGAAAAAGGTCCTTAGAGAAGAAACCACATGTGCAAATCGTGCTTTGGAACTTCTCTGTGTGTGAGGACCGCCCCTGCCTCCACGGAAGATTGCATCACTCCAAAGAGGAACGGTCTCTCGGAATCAGCCGGACCAAGACAGGAGGCATGGAAGAGGCCGTCTTTAAAACCACAACGCCTTCTGAGCCTCCGGGAGGCAAAATCTCGGGTTTTCGCATTCTTCCTAGTAAGGACCACGATAGGAGCCACCAAGGTAGGAGAATTGGGAAGAATAAATTGCAAGGTAATAATTTGCCGAAGCCCAGGAAGCGCTGTATCGCCCGAAGACCGACGAGACGGGGCCATTGTTGCACCGCAGCAGAGTTTTGCAGGGTCCATATTTAGGCCTTCAGCCTTGAGGGACTTTGTAGCCGAGGATAGCTAGGATGTGGTCCGATGGAATACATTTCTCCAGCTTGGCGTGCAAGCTCGGTTTTGCGCAGACGTTGCTGAAAACCTGGCGTACTCTGGGCCCGGTGAGTCTGAAGATTAGGGGAGAAAATCCAGGATCGTCATCCAGGTACACTATTGGACGGCAGGTGTACAAGAGATCCCGGAAGACATCGTGACGAGTTCTTGGAACCACGCTGGAGCGTTACAGAGCCCAAAGGGCATCACGACGGGTATCAAAAGTCCATATAGGGTATTGAGACGCCGTCTTCCACTCGTCCCCCTCCCGCATTCTGACGGGTTTTAGGCTCCTCGCAGTAACCACTGGAGAACCACATTTAGCCCCCTTGAGACGGTCAAACAGCTCTGAGGATACAGTGGGAGAGGGTAGGGTCTTTACGGTGATCTTATTTAGACCCTGTTAAGTCTATATCTCTGACGGAGGGAACCATCCTTTTCTGCACGAAGAAAACCCGGCTCCGGGCTGGGGAGGAGGACTTTCGGAATGAATCCTTTCTGCAGGTTCTCCTGAATGTAGGCCGACATTGGCTGAGTCTATGGCATGGACAGCGGGGTAGACACTCCCCAGGGGTGGACTGTTCCTGGGAGGAGGTCAATAGGATAGTCGTAGGCGATGTGGTTGGCAGCGATTTGGCTCTTCTCGGAGAATAGAATACCATCCCAAAGCCCTGGTACTCGGCCGGCAGGCCATGGCAACGGCTTGACAAGCGGAGACGGAAGCGGGAGAAGGGGTAGGACCGGGCGTGGTACCGCAAGCAATGGATTCTGGTTTCCGGTCCCCCAAACGCAGGACTCTCGCCTGTTTTCAACTCGAGCGAGCGTAGGGGGCGTGACGTTGCAGCGCAGGGACGCCCAAGAGGAAAGATCGCCGAGGAGGGAAGCACGGGACAGAACGTGGACCCGATCTACTCATTATGTAGAGCCCCCACAAGGAGTGTCACCGGCCGGGGTTACGTACTGGATGGGGTCACTGAGGAGCTCCCACTGACCGAAGAAATAAGCAGAGGCTTCTCCAGCCGTGGACAACAGGTATGGCGGTACCGGTTACAATGAGGCAGAAGGATGAAGTTCCTGGCAGAGCCTGAGTCCAGGAAAGCAGAACTCCGAACGAGACCAGCATCAGTGCGGTCACCTCCACTGGCATAATCAGGACGTGGAGAGGGGGAATGCACCTAGGACCGACTCCTCCTACGGCTCCTAGGTGTTTGGCAATTTCACGGGACGCTGGGGACGTAGCGGACAGCTATCTGCGGAAAATGGTAGGGCTGGCGCAGTACAGACATAGCTTATCTGGGTTCGCGATGGTTCAGCTCGCTCCGATAACTGGGCCCGGTCCAACTTGCATGGGTTCCCACCTCAAGAGGTTAAGGGGAACAGCAATGGAGGGATGACTGGAAAACTTTGGGGCCAGGTGAATCCGAGACGGGGGGCGTGCACGAGGTCTATTTCCTGACGCAGTCTTACCTGCCTCTCTGCGAACCTTATATTCAATCCGAGTTGCTAGAAGGATTGTTCACTCAGGGAGGGACGGGAGGTCTCTTGCTGCCAAAGCGTCCTTTACCAGGCTGGACCGGCCTTTTTGTAAAGTGGACAGAGGGCGGCATCATTCCACGTGAGCTCCGAAGCCAGGGTACGGAATTGTACCGCATTAGTCCACCCACCGAGGTGTCGCCCTGACGATAGGCTCAAGCGGGCGGCTCTCAGCAGAGGAAGCACGCGCCGGTCCTCGAAGACGGTGCGAATTCTGGAGAAAGTCTGAGATCAGCAGTCACAGGGTCATTCCTGTCCCAGAGGGACGTCGCCCAAAGCAGGCCTTCACGGATGTTAGGCTCACCTCGAAGGCCCACTTAGACCTCTCCGAGGGAAACTGATCCGCATCAGTTTTCTTGTGCATAGAGCACTGGGTAATGAAAACCCGACAGAGCTTGGGATCCCCGGCAAAGCTGTGATGGGTAAGGGGAGCCGAAGCTTGGGTCCCTTGGTAGCCCAATGGAACGGCTGACGTAGACGGAAGTTCACCGAAGAGGCCGCAGGTGGAGACTGTTGCTGGGTAATGCAGAGGAGCTGACCGCATCATGAGGCGAGAGAGCTGGCCCAATCTGCTGTGCCTGGGACTTGTTGGCTGCGATTGCTGCGGATGCTGGGCAACTAACGTCTAGTTAAGATCCGCAATGCTTGGCAGGGGCCTTTGGCGGATCCATGGATGGATATATACTTGTGTGGGCTGGGTAGTGGATCCGACGGACCCACCGAAGCGATGGTAGTTAAGCCACGCCAGGGAACGGAAATCTAAGTAGCCCCCGGATTTTCACCAGAGCCCGATGCAAAGAGGATGGACTTGCTGTGGCCGGTTAGGCTTACCAGGTCGTCCCCCTGACTATGACTTGCTTGCGGTTGCGGCCGGAGGTGCAGCGTGGTACAGAATCGTATAGTTCCGAGAATCGTCAGTCATGGGCAGGCAGAAGGTCAGGGCAGGCGGGGGGACAAATGGTTCGTGTTCGATGGACAGGCTGAGGTCAGGGCAGGCCGGCAGAGGTTCGGGAGTTGGGAAACGTTTAGCGAGGAGGTCTGGGTACACGGTTTAAGCAGGAATACACTCTAAGGAGACGCTTTCTCTATAGCTCGGTGGGCAACGTTAGACTCCAGCAGGGAAGTGACGTGGGCTCGCATCCTATTATATAGGAACAGCGCCCAACGTAATTACCAAATTACCAGGGCATGTCCTTTATAATAATTCACAAGGGCACGATGTAGCGCAAGGCAGCGCGCGCCCAGGGGGGCGCGGCATGCGCATTCCCGGCCGGCAGGGACGAGGACTCCGGGACGGGAGCGAGGCAGGTGAGTGGAATGGCAAACAGATGGCGCAATAAGAATTTTGGTCCAAAAAATGATTGTTTATTGTGAAAAATATCAATTTATGGTGAAAATTGTGGAAAAACCTTTACCAATTTCAAACTTCTAAAATTTTCTGCATGTAAGACCAGATAGTCTATTCCACTCATAATAGTTTATAACTAGCATTCTACCATATGTCTGCTGTAGTTTGGCATATTTTTTTAAATGTCTTTTTTTTTTTTTACGGACAGTAGGGGGCTTTGTATAAATTTAGTAGTAATTTTAAATTTTCAAAGAAAATTGCAATGTACATATTTTTAGGGACCAGTCCCAGGTGTCTAACGTGATTTGAATTGACTGTATGTTAGACTACCCCATAAATGACTTCATCTAAGAAAATACACCCCTTAAAGTCTCAAAACCGAATTAGGAAGTTTATTAACCCATTAGGTGTTTCACAGGGAAATATTAAAGCAAAGTGGACAGTGAAATTTCAAAAATTTCACTTTTTTTTGCAGATTTTCAATTTTTAGACATTATTGACAACGCATACGGTAAATGTTGATCGGAAGAAATGCAAATTAATATTGATTCCCCAGATTCTGCTGTTTTCAGGATATCCCTATGTGGCCCTAGTGCATTATTTGGCTCAACCACAAACGCCCCGAATAGGGAGAGCACCTACTGAGACCTCTGGGGCACTCATTATCATTAAAATTTTATTCTTTAGGGGGCCATTAGGTTTGCGGGACCACTCCTAATGGTTCCAAAAAACTTAATAAATACCCTAAAAAGACCACATATTGGAAACTACACCCTTACGAATTATCTTTCCCAGAAGGTGTAGGAGTATATCGACCCCACAGGCGTTTCACAAATTTTTTTAGCGTTCGGCTCTGAAAAAAAATATATTATTTTTTTCCAATAATATGCAATTTTAGCTGAAATGTTTATTTTTACAAGGATTCTTGGAAAAAAAGCCCCACAAATTGTGACTACGCAATTTCTTTCAAGTTCAGGAAATGCCTTCATGTGGTGTGTAAACTTGCTGTTTGGGCGCAATGGCTAGGGGGGTACAAGGGAAGAGGGAGCGTGAATTGGGCTTTTGGCGCACAGATATGGTTGGGGCCATGTCGCATTCCAAAGCCCTCAAAAGTACTAGAACAGGTGAAACACCTCCAGAAGTTTCCTAT
The DNA here is from genome assembly GCA_025379985.1 of Phyllomedusa bahiana. Lineage (NCBI taxonomy): Eukaryota > Metazoa > Chordata > Amphibia > Anura > Hylidae > Phyllomedusa > Phyllomedusa bahiana. The sequence goes on along the minus strand of JAODAL010017252.1, from coordinate 7,096 downwards.
TTTGGATTTCAACACCCTCAGGGATCTCAATCTACAGGGTTGTATGTTGCATTTTGGGACGCAAGGAGTTCACTCGTTAGTTTTTTTTTAGCATTGGGCAATGGAATGGAGGGGGTAACGCAGTTCGCCATTTGTTTGGGCTTCCTTTTTTACAGTATTAGGCCATACTGGGATAAATGAGGGGATAACTTTACTCATGGGGGTCGGTACAATTACATTGATATAAATTTTATATAGTTTTTTTTAAGTTCTTATTGCTTTTACAAATAGAAGACGATGTTTTTATAAAAAGTTGCGTTTTTATGTTGTCCTATTCTGACAGCCATAGCTTTCTTAATTTTTGGCATATGGAGATGCTTGTGGGCTTGTTTTTTTACGAGATGTGTTGATGTTTTTTTATTGGTACCATTATGGGGTGATGTGATGCTTTGATCACTTTTTATTAAGGTTTTTGTGAAGCATTTTTTGTTACAAAATACAGCAAATCATGGTTGTGTTTTTTTTTTTTTATTTTTTACAGTAGTCACTGTGCCGGTATTAAATGAACATGCTAGTTTTCCTCAGCGGTTGATAGGGATTACAGCGATACCACATTTGTATATTTTTTAATGTTTTACTTTTTACATCTTTTACACAAATAAAAACACTTATCTTAAAAGGAAAACACAATTTTTGCATCACCGCAGTATGAGAGCCCATTTAATTTTTTATTATTCTGTTTATGGCAGCTGTATAGGACTTTTTTTTTGCGGGATGAGTGACGTTTTTATTGGTAACATTTTTGAGGGGGACAAGACTTATGATCGCTTTTAAAAAAAAAAACAAAAAAAAACAAAAAAAAAACAAAAAAAAAAAAAAAAAAAAAAAAAAAAAACAAAAAAAAAAAAAAAAAAAAAAAAAAAACAAAAAAAAAAAAAAAAAAAAAAAAAAAAAAAAAAAAAAACAACAAAGAAAACAAAAAAAAAAAAATCAGTTTTTTGGAAGGAAGGGTGAAGAAAATAATGCAATCCTAGCAGTGTTTTTTATTTTTATTTTTAATAGCGTTCACCTTGCAGTATCACGTGACACAAGTTAGTTTTACTCTGTGGTTGAGACGATTACGGTTGATACCCAATTTATGTAGTTTTTTTTTTATTGAAAGCACCAAATTTTTTTTGAAAAAAAAGTATACTGTTTTTATTGTGTAAAACATAATTTATGCATCGCTATCTTCTAATAGCAGAAACTTTTTAATTTTTCCGTATACAGAGCTGTGTAAGGATTTTTTTTTGCGGGATGAAACTGTCACGTTTTAATTGGTACAATACTTTGGCGTTTTATATTTAGTTTTTGATCGCTTTTATACATTTTATGTGTTACTGCATGGATGTACAAAATCGCCAATTCTGTGACTGTTTTTATGTTTTTGGTTTTTTACGGCGTTCACCGTACGGGTTAATTAGTGACTACGATTTATAGGGTGGGTCGCTACGCACGCGGCTCGATACCAAATTATGGGTACTATATTTAATTTTGATCTTTTTTTGGGGCGGATTGGCGTTTGTACAAGGGGAAAAGGGCCGATGTACGTGCTTTCATGTTTATTTTTATTTTTTATGTTTGGGTATTTCTTTTATACTCTTTTTTACCTTTTTCACACCTTTTTTCACTTTTCCCCAGGGGGGAATTGCATGGAACGATCGTTAGATCGTTCATGCAATGGAGATCAGCATACAGCTTATAGATGTAATGCTGGTCTCCATGGCAAAAACTGTCTGTCACGCTGCCACAATGCATTAAGTGGGCATCGTGACGTCAACCAGGACACCAACGGATGCTGTCATTCAGCTATCCGGGCTGCCATTGGTAGGAGATCAGTAGCGGCGCTCGCGCCCATTACACTGCGCCGGATCTCGGGGCAAGCAGGGAGCTCACTCCTGCTCGCCCGCAGCGCTGAGATGTCGCCGCACCACGATGTCGACGGACTTCGGTGGGGTTAATCCCCCGGCGGCACGGAGCTCTCTCCAGCCGAGGGGGATGCGCCATGATGCCAGCACGGGTAAATTTATACCGCGGTTGCCATGCCGCGATTTGCGCGCCTTGCCTGTGGCGCCGCAAGATCCGCTTGACGTACTAATACGGCAATTTGCGGGAACCCTACCCGACATTGCGTATGCGAGTAACGTAAATGTCGGTAGTAAGGGAGTTAAAGTTGTTACTTTTAACTTCAATTGTATGCTCACCGCCTCCTGAATGTCCTGAACGTTCAATTGCCTGTGCTTGGCTTCATGCGGATGCTGGTTCATTTTCGTGTTTGCGTTGTTACGACAGGAAGTGGATTCACAGGACCAGCACAAGTGGTGGTATATGCTACATCAGGGAGCGGAGTCTAAGCAACTCCCGGTGTTCACCAGAGCCCGCCACAAGGCAGGTTGGGATTGCTGTGGCAAGAGACTACCAGGTCACTACTTCTGACTTGACCTGCTTGCGGGGGTGGCCAGGGTGCAGCGTGGTACAAAATCAGCAGGCAGAGGTGTAGTCGGGGACAGGCAATAAGGTCAGGGCAGACAGCAGGCGACGTAGTCAGGAAATGTAAGCTGGAAGGTCCGGTACACAAATAAATGTAATTCATTCTCTCCAACCCTCTCTATAACACACCAAAGGACAGGTCAGCCAGTTACTAGCACTCGGCAGAGCTGGGCAGGACAGCAGAAGCAGGGCTAGGTGAGTATAAAGCTGCGGGGACTGGAGTACAGTGAACGTGACCGCAGCCCGGAGTGGGGGCCGTGGTGCGCTCTGTGATAGTACCACCCCAATTTAGGCCTCCCTGTCTTCCAACGGAACTTACGGAGAAGGTCAGCAGAAAGATTGGCTTCTGGATCCCAAGAACGGTCTTCGGGCCCGAACCCTTCCAGACAATAAGAAAATATCGCTTCCCCCTCACTATCTTTTTCAGCAAGGACCACTTTAACCTCTAAGACACCACCAGAATTGGCCACAGGAGAGAGAGGCACAGAATATTGATAGAAGCGATTAAGAACAAGAGGCTTGAGTAGGGAGACATGGAAGGAGTTCAAGATGTGCATTGTTGGAGGCAGACGAAGCTTGTAGGAGGCTGAATTGAGGCGTTTGATGACCTTAAACAGACCCAGAAATCTTGGACCCATCTTGAATTTTCAGCCGTACGTATTTGGCAGAGAGCTAGACTTTATTTCCGGGGTTGAAGGTGGGAGAAGGTCCTTATCCCTTGTATGCCTGGGACTTGGTACGAAAAGCCAGTTGAACGGCCCGACGTGTGTCTTGCCATACAGTGGTGATGTCATTAATTTGCGCATCCACCATGGGTACCTCAGACGATAGACAATATAGAAAAAGGAAGCACCAGCTGATTTGGATCCAGCATATTATATTAGAACTCAGTCCAGGGAAGAAGATCAGCTCAGTTGTTATGACGAGCAGAGAAAAAATTACACAAATAGTTCCCCAATACCTGATTCACCCTCTCAACGTGCCCATTCATGGGGTGGTAAGCGGATGATAAGCTAGATTTGAAAATGGTTGCACAGAGCACGCCGGAACCTAGATACGAACTGAACACCTCGGTCGGAGACAATGTGTATAGGGAGCCCATGTAGACAGAAGATATGATGGAAGAAGTGAAGGGCAACTTGAGCAGAGGGCAGTCCAGGCAGATGCACAAAGTGAGACATTTTGGAGAAGCGGCCCATCACCACCAGGATGACAGTGTTGTTAGAAGAAGAAGGAAGGTTCGTAATGAAATCCATGGTGACATAGGTCCAGGGTCTATGCGGGATGGGCAAGGGTTGAAGGAGACTGGCAGGTTTAAGGTGTGGGGTCTTGTTGCGGGCACAAGTGGCACAGGCGAGAACATAGTCTTAACATCTTGAAAGAGTTTAGGCCATCAATACTAATGAGACACAAGACAAAAGGATTTATGGATTTCAGGGTTTCCGGCCAGCAAAGAAGAATGTCCCCATTGCAAGATCTTCAGGGGTAAGGCAGGATGCACGTAAGTCTTCCCCGGTGTTGAAGGTCAATGGGAGCTGCAAAAAGTCAAATGTTCAGGAGGAACGGTGTGCTGAGGAACAGGATTGAGTCCTACAGTACCTGATGCACAGGAGAGGGTGTCTGCCTTTACAATTTTATCCGCTGATCTGAAGTGTAGCAGAAAGTTGAATTAGGCGGAAAAGAGGGACTGTCTAGTTTGACGTGGATTCAAGCTCTGAGCAGTCTGCAGATACATTAAGGGCGACATATCTGTCGCTCTATTTGTAAACAGGCGCACTCCAATTACAAGCGAATTTATAAGAGCGCCCTGGCACTTTGTAATGTGGCCTGAATTCGGGGGGCGTTCATGAGGCGTGTCCACACAACAACGTACGAAGCAACATATTTAAAGCTTCAGTACGAACATCCAGTACATTACTGCTAGAACAGTAACTTCACTTTAAAAGTGGTAACCCTGACCAGAAGTGTTGATTTGTAGCAATAAAGCGCTAAATCTATAACCTTCATTATAACATTTACATATGATTCAGGCACATTCTACGCTACAAGTGCACGCAAAAAAAAATGGTGCCTGGGCACCAAAATCATACATGTCGCCCTAGGTTCTTGTGATCCGTGTAGTTATTAATTGAATGGCAGGCCCCTTCCAGAAGATGTCGCCACTCTTCTAAGGCTAATTTAATGGCCAGTAATTCATGGTCAATGGTATAATTCTTCTCCGCAGGGACAAAAAATTAAAAAAAAAAAGAAAAAGAAAAAGTCTTGGAAAATAAACTGCAGATTAAGTTTTTCCCTTTGGAGGATTTTTGCATAAAAACCACCCTGGCCCCCTCAGATGACGCATCAACTTTGAGGAAAAATGGCTTTTCTGGATCAGGACGACACAAGATTGGAGCTGAAGCAAAGGCAGATTTCAAGTGGTTTAAAAGCTTCCTTCAGCCTCATAAGGCCATAGTTTTGGGTGCCATTTCTTTTTAGTACGAGCCACTATAGCACCACCAGGTGGAAAAAATGAGAGACTAAAATTGCCAATAATAGTTTGCAAAGCCCAAGAAGCAATGTAGGGCCATTGCAGCATGGCAGACAACTTGGCTGGGTCCATTTGGAGACATCTATCAGAAATGGCAGACTGAATTGTTTGAAGATACACTTCTCCAGCTTGGCGTAAAGTTGGTGAATTTGCAAGCGTCTCAGGACCTGGTGTGCATGGACCCGATGGGCTTCAAGATCTGGAGAGAAGACCAAGATATCATCCAAGTAGACTATGATGCAAACATATAGATGAATGTAGATGAGATATAGAGATCTCTAAAGATTCCATTTGTCACCCTCTCTTATGCGAATCAAGTTATAGGCCCCCTGCAAGCCAAACTTCGTGAAGATCTTAGCTCCCCGTAGCTCCATGAAGACGGTCAAACAACTCCAAAATCAGTGGCAACAGATACTGGTCCCTTAAGGTTATTTAAGGCCGAGATAATCAATACAAGGGCGAAGCTACCCATCTTTCTTCTACACAAAGAAGAACCCAGCACTGGCAGGAGAAGAGGATTTATGGATGAAGCCCTTCTGGAGGTTTTCTTGTATGTAGGCTGACATGGCCTGAGTCTCTGGCATGGATAGCAGATAGATCCTGCCCCGGGAGAAGTAGTACCGGGCAGCAGGTCTATAGGACAGTCATATGGGTGATGAGTCGGAAGGGTTTCGGCCTGCTTCTCAGAGAAAACATCTGCTAAATCCTGGTACTGAACTGGCAGACCCGGCAAAAGTTTGGGAGGCATCATTGGAGAAGTGTGACGTACCAGACAAGGTGCGGGTAAGGCAATGAGAGTGGCAGTTAGGACCCCAGCATGCAACTTCACCGGAGCATGTCACTGCAGCCAAGAAAGACCCACAGATGTTGCGAGGAAGAATGTGGCAAGACGTGGAACACTAACTTTTCCTTATCTAAGGCCCCTACTTGGAGCGTCAGAAGTACCATCTTTAACTAACGAAGGAGATGAACATGGGTCTTTCGAGGCGAACCACCGGGAGACGATACTTGGAGACCAGGGAGAAGTCCATGAAATTCCTGGCAGAGCCTGAATCAATGAAAGCAGTAGCTTGGAAAAAGGTATTAGGCGGGAGCCTGATCGAGACTGGCATGGAGAGGTACTCAATCTAGTAGATAAATGGTCACGCACACCTAGGTAATAGGAGAATTGGGTGGGTGCTAAACGTGGAAAATAGGTCCAATAATTAGGATTATAACCACGGCACACCAGAAAATAAATGCAAATAGTATATACATTTATTAGTATCGGGCAGTTGGTCATTCCAAAATGACAATATAAAGTGAATTGATGTAAAAAAAACATACTGAACAAGTGCTGAACAAGTGCTTTAACATATGAGATTCTAGTGGAACAAAGGAATCATAGATGCCGATATAGAAATATATCGGCATCTATGATTCCTTTGTTCCACTAGAATCTCATATGTTAAAGCACTTGTTCAGTATGCTTTTTTTTACATCAATTCACTTTATATTACCATTTTGGAATGAGCATCTACCCGATACTAATAAATGTATATACTATTTGCATTTATTTTCTGGTGTGCCGTGGTTATAATTCTAATCATTGGCATGGAGAGGTAGCCTTAAACCTAGGGACATCTCTCCCATGAAGCCTAAGTGCGAGAGTTTCCCGGCCACAGCGAGCAGTCCTTAATGAAGTGCTCAGAACTGCAGAAGCAGCAAAGGCGCTGCTGGCGACACTGAGTGTGCTCTTTCACACTCAGGTGGGCTCTATCCCAGGCTCGGACTGGGCCGCCGGGGGATCGGTGAATCCCCCGGTTGCCCCCCCCCCCGAGCTGCTGTGGGCCCCGGAGGCAGTGCCGTCGCTCCCCGGTGTACCTGCGTCCCGAGCGCCCAGAGACCGGGCCCGGTAGCCGGGGACCAATGTCCCCAACTCCCGGGGCTGCGCGGTGATTGTCCTGGCAGGCTTAAGGCATTAGGCCTTAAGCATGACGGGCACCGGCCCCTACGCTGGATGGGAGGCGGCGAGTGACTCACAACACCGCGCCCCTTTTCAGGGCCCCAGTAGAAACC